>ML300454.1:0-35052 GCA_005239495.1 Nicotiana undulata
TGTTATTCTTCACTAGAACTAACTTTTGATTTTGAAATATGGTGTAATCCATTTGCAAGACTTGAAATAACCTAGGGTTGATATGAAAACTATAGGAGAGTATTTTACAGAACATAAACCACTTAAAAAAACATCCCACACGATCTGGAACCACCCAAAAATCAGCAACAACAAGAAGAACAAGAAACTTACTAGCGCGACGGGATTCCNATCAACATATCTAAACCGCCTATGTGGGTCCCATAGAGAGCATCTTGGCACAGTCTCACTAAACCACGAATATCTCTCTACTCCGACTTCGTATAGACGAACGGTTTAATGCGTTGGAATCTAGACTCATAGATCTTAAATTTGGTAGGTATATCATCCCCTAATTCCAATTATATTGAGAGAAAATATCAGTTACATGTGACCTAATTATCAGCACATTATGAGTCTAACTTGTGAACACCTTTGCCAACTTTTGTTCCACAACTTGCTTGACTTCAAAACGTAGCACACAACTATCATACGACAAACATAACTCATAGAATAATCTCCTTATCATGTTAAGAATATTGTCTCACCTTAAAGTACATGCTATAACATTCCAAACTCGTCGACTTTCGACAAAACTTATTTTCTTCAAATGGTTTAGATTCTAAGCTTTCCAATCATCTTGGTACTCATTATTCATGATATTAAATATTTATAACCTCCAAGGTAACGTGATTAACTTACTGGCAAAGACGATCTCATTTCTGAGCTTAAATCAATTGACTTACGACGTACTCTCACGTACGAAAACATGGGGTGTAACATTAAACCTAGAGATAGTAATACCCTACTTGAGCCTAAATTGCTTGCACAATTTTGACACCCAATTGGTCTCGAGAGAGGAAATTAGGGCAAAGCCACTCGAGCTACCGAGAGGTATAGAATGGGTAATTCCGTGCATTGTCTATATCACAATCCCTAACATAACGTCTTTGCCTTAGGTTTTAGATCCCGTTAAGTATTCACCTAGGAGAAGTCATATCCCTGGTCCCGTTTATCTATTGAGAAAACATCCAAAAAGATATTAATTAATTAGTTCGTAAATTTAGAATAGACTAAACCGTAGTTTAATCACCAATCCACTTATGAGAAGCGAAATTGGAAACACGACCCGCCACTAGATCAATTAGGAACTCAACTCCCACAATCATAACTCTCTGTGGATTCGATCCCGACCCTTCGGGTAAAAGCTGCATTGACCCCTGCCTTACTACTATTTAGTGGTGTAGGTGGTTGCTGATCACTTTTTGGCGCTGTTGCCGGGGAGTTATAAAGATGTTGATTATCTACTTGAATAGTAGTGTCGAGTGTTTTTTTTCCTTCTTTTGTTAACGCGTGTATTGAATCAATTTTAGGTACTCATAGAGGATCCTTTGGGTAATATTGTCACGGGGGAGGTGGATTATGACAATGGGGAAGATGAGAGAAATCAAGCACTACCTCCAAGACGAGGCCGACCGACCAATGTTCATGAGGATATTCCAGACCCTCCCCCGCCTACACCTCCCAGAGTTTCCCCTCGAGTACTTCCAAACGAGGGGTACGCCAGTGCTATTGTACCGCCTAGAATCCGGGCGGGCAATTTTCAAATAACAAGTGTGATGCTGACACTTTTGGAGCAACGTGGGTACTTCACGGGAGCCCCCCACCAGAATGCTTACAAACATTTGAAGGGCTTCGTGGATACCTGTTGGGGTAGTAAGCAGACGAATGTCTCAGAAGATGCCTTGAGGCTACATTTATTTCCCTTCTCTGTTCGAGGGAAGGCTCTTGATTGGCTTGAGAGACTCCCAAACCACTCCATATCTACATGGGACGAGCTAGCAGACAAGTTAATTGCTATTTTTCTCCCCTAGTCACATGGCAGCTGTCGCGCCCCTTTTTTTCCCCCTTCTTAAAGCGGAGAGATCATGTTTATGACATTTTGGAAAACTCCTTTTGAAGGTTAAAAGGTTAAAAGGAAGAGTCGCCACCTAACGATTTTTATGGTGTGTAAGGGCACCTAGATTAGTTAACTCATAAGACTAGTTTGCGTTACCATAGATTGGGTAAGGGCTTGAAGTTATCCCAAGGGGAAGGTATTAGGCACCCCTCAGGATCCACAATTGTGGTTCCCAGCCAAATGGTTTTCGTGAATTCAGATAGTAAGCAAATAACGAATAAGGCTCATATAAGAGGGGATTTCAAATAAGTATTGAAGTTTATTAGAAAGTTGAAAGAAATCAAAAGTAAATATTTGAGAAAAGGCGTCCTAGGTTTAAAGTAATATGGATCACATCAATGCAATACCCGATAGGAAGAGCTACACGTGGTATTAGCGCACTGGTCATCATATCCATATTCTACCCTTTCCCACCCCACGAAGGCATTTAAAGCGTGTGCGTTGGTTACAAAGATTATTGCGTGCTATTACCCGTCCCATCCTATCAGTCCTGGAGGAGGCTAGGACTACTATTCCTAAAG
This sequence comes from Nicotiana undulata, assembly GCA_005239495.1. NCBI lineage: Eukaryota > Viridiplantae > Streptophyta > Magnoliopsida > Solanales > Solanaceae > Nicotiana > Nicotiana undulata. The sequence goes on from ML300454.1 coordinate 2,500, forward strand.
GGTAGGTACTAGGGATGGACCCTTAGGTTTAAAGGACAAAAATCTACACGACAAATAAAACAGTTAGGACTGCAAATATAGGGACACACAGAAGCATACACGAGGCTCATATATCCCTCCACAAATTAGGCACATGAATAGCACGACTCAAACACAAAAAGGTCTCAAATTTCAGAACCTAAGACCGTATGACTATATGTGAATACAATAGCAAGGCAGTATGATTACTGGGTTTCAGAAAAGGCATCTTACCAGTTTTAGATTATTAACTGATTTATAATTAACCAAGCAATGCACAGAAACGGTTTCTAGTTTTACAAACGTTGATACCTAAGGGTTGCCTAGGCGGGTTAAAACATTCCAGTTATCCTGTTTAGTCTCAGTAGCAGGATAAATCTGTTTTAGACTTAGTCATGATTAAACTAATATGGATGCATTGTCCTACAAAACAGGATATCTAAATGTACGCAGGGAGGATGCAACTTAAGCATGCTTTTCTAAATGCACAAAAAATATTTGCAGAAATCAGAATCTATTGTTTTAACGAGGTCTTACTTATTAACAGAACGTACAAGGCCGTGATTATTAAGTTGCCAAGCATAGCACATGATTTCTAAACGTTCATTAGCAATATATTTTAACACACGAGTCTGGCATAGATATATGAACATACTGAGAATGACTTCCTAAGGTAGCATGGTTTCTAATGAAAATATTGACAATTGATCTTATTATTTAAACAGGATTTCTAGATGTAGTAGTTATGAACATGCAGAGGCAGTATTATTATGACAGCCATTTATAGCTATTTTAACTACGACCAAGATTTCTAAGTGGACATGAGTAGGGATGATGCAACAATTGTAACAGCCTTTTACTACGAACATGATGAGTATGATGAGATGATGAAATAAATAGACCTGAAGCATGGTATATAATGCATGCATGTCAAGTATTCCTAAACATGTAACTATTGCACACATAGATAAAATAAACCCTATAGGCATGTTCTCTACCCATAATTATACTAAGCATGCATAATCCCACCCATTTCACCATCCAACCTCAGAGTTGTTTTTACAATTAATTATTACAGACCAACGATCATAAATTACATAAATGAATAAGAAATTAAGAAGTTACACTATAGGGAGCCTAACAGTAGGCCCAAGTATCCAGATCCAAACATGCCATATGCCATGACCTTTTGTAACCCAGGTGTGTCAGAGTTCCTAAGGATCTCAGAGGATTCCAGGCAGTGGTAACACCCAAGTTCCCTAGCCAGGAATGAGTAAGTGCAGTGTGGAATGCCAGCCTTGTGTGTCAGAGTTCAATGGGTACTCAGATGGTCCCCAAGGCAGTGCTCACACGAAGGGGGCCGAACTTAGCAACTAAGAGTCGTGAAATGTGCTCATAGCTTAAAGGAGTTGAGTTTGAAAAGTAGCTTTGAAATAACTGTTTTGAAAATAGTTTCAGAGAACAAGATGTGTTTTATGAAAACTAGTTTAAAGGAAAGACACAGGACAATCACAACTCAGAAGACATGCTGAGTTCAGGGAGCGAACACAAACAAGGATAGGGGAATTAGGGGACAAATAGGTCAGATAGTAGAAGCAGACTTGCACACAAATACTCCTTAGGATAGTATTATAGGGTCTAAACTATCACAACATAGTTACCACAAAAATGTTAAGGCCAAGAATCTAACAGTATTAGATTGAGGGAGTGTCAAACAAAGTCACATATTAGGTCTGAGATTAGGATTACATAATAACTAAACATGATGTGCATGCTTATAACGTTAAGGGGTCAGAAGGTATGGCATGTTAAGGGGTAGAGAACACTGGACATGCTAAAATAAGAGGAAGAGTAGTCACATAGACGAACATGTATGCTAACTTCATAGGAGTCAGGCAGAATCATGGTGAATCACTTAAGGAAAAAGCAATAGACAAGTTAGACTAAGGGGAAAGGGGGAATCACATAGACTAGTAGACATGCTAAACATAGAGAGACAAAGTAAATATGCTAATTGCAAGGCAAGCAGTAGAACCACAAGTATAAGCATGAGAGAAATAAAAGGAATATAAACAGGAACATGTTGTTTTGGGTACTATAAACTTAAAATAGAAACATACCAGTTTGAATGCAAGATTGAATGCAAAGTGAAGAGAAGTAAAATGAAGATTAGTAGAGCAGCAGTGTGTAGATGCAACAAAACAGTAGAGCAGTAGTGCAATAGAACAATCAATTTTGGCTTTCAGCCAACTGAGTTGCAAGTAACAGTAAGAGAGACAAAAGAGGATGTGTGTGAAAGCAAGAGAGAATTCAGAACAATATTAGTGCTCTGTGTCTTAGTTACGAGTAAGGAGAATAAGGTAAGGAGTACTAGTTTTAGCATAATTATGGAAACAATACTCAATACGTATCAATTAAAGGCATGGACTCCCTTTAATTAGGGAGTCAAGTTCAAACGGGATAATCAGAGTTAAATAAGGAAAACAAATCAACTTATGAACTGATTTTACTCCAATAGGAGCAGTAATTTCACGTAGCACTCAATGAAAGCCAAATACAGAATGTTTTAAACAAAGAAAGTATAGGCGGCACATAAATAAGGTAAAATTCAATTTAGTTTTAAAAATCCATCAAAGAATCACGGATGAGACTGAAGGTCACCAGGAGTCAATGCTAATTAAGGAAAACATCTCACAAATAAGGAAGAAATTCAAAAAATCAATACATAATTATAGGAGATGCACACAAAAGCATAGATTCAGAGAGAATGTCACAACGTTGCATAGAATCAATGGAGTGTTTAGGTAAACAAGTAGTCACACATAATAATCATCAAACAGTACTTAATCAGAGAAGCCTTAAACAGGGAGTCATAGAACAATAGGGGATTAAAACCCCTAACAACTAGGATCACAGAGAATACATGAATGGCTTCACAAGAAACAAGCACACATAATCAAAACGGGCTAGAAAGAATCAGGGCTTTTCAGCCTAATAACTCATATTGAAAGCAAACATAAGAGAATCGTTCAAAATACAGTAAAAAATCACTAAAGACTAGAAGTAAAAACCATTTTTTGAAAAAGGGTTAAGAAACCCTAACTTTGAAATTGAAAGATCGTTTAAAGATGAGGGTTTTTAAGAGAAAAACATAGAAAAGCTTCGTAATACTGTAGATCTAGAGTAGATCTAAAATGAATTCAAAGACATAGGTTTAGGGTTTCGTGAAACCCATAGAAGAGGAAGAACCTCAGAGATGGCACCGGCTTAAGCCGGAACAAGTTGTAGACCTTACTTAGATGGTCGGGGAGGCCGGAAAGTGGCATGGTTCCATGGGAGGCAAGAGAACTGCTCCGAGCTCGCCTGAGGACCCCAGGGTATCACTGGACGGGTGAAAGGTAGGTAAATGACCAAGAGACGATGAAGAACCAAGGTTTCCGGTGAGAAACCAACCAGAGAAGATGGACATACCTCATCGGAGAGGGGGGAGTCAAGGAGACTTCTAGAGAGAGCTAGAGAGTCACAGGGAGAGATAAAGAGAGATAGAGAGGGAGCGAGTCTTAGAAAATGAGGGTCGGTTGGGGGGGGAGGGGGTTAATTGAATTAATTATGGTAATAGGGTTCTGGGCCGTTGATCTATTTTGATCAACGGCTCAGATAACTAGAGGGGTTGGGCCGGGTAGAGTTTGAAGATTGGGCTGGTCAATTGGGCTGGTTAAGTGGGTAAGAGATCAGGTGGGGTTGGGTTATAATTTGGCTAGAATTTAAATAGAAATAGGCCAAATGTTAAATACCTAATTAAGATAGGATAATTAATTAATTAAAATAGCTAATAATCCTGTAAAATGAAATTAAGATGATTACCTAGTATAAAAATATAAAATGATCAATTATGGATTTTTAAAAAAAATGACATAAATGTATACTTGAGCTATTATTGCAAAAATTGTTGAAATTAACTAAATAATGCCAATATTGGCTAATTTGTGAAATACCTAAGTCCTAATGGAATTAAATAGGATATAAATAAAATATTGAGTAAGAAAGTGATTTGAAATTGCTTATAACATCATTTATGCATAATTATGAATAATTATGAAACATAAAATATTAAATAACCAAGAAAAGAATTTGATAAAAATACGAAAAATCATGGAAAAATATTAATTACTGCAAAGAGTGATCTTGAAAGTAGATATGCGATTTTAAAATAATTTGAGGAAAAATTGGGTGTCAACAGCTGCCCCTCTTTACCCGGGAAGGATGAAAGAGTTGTCGGGTAAAGATATGATGGCCAATTTTAACCGAATGGAGGTAGTATGAAAGATTTAGGCCGCACCCTGGTTTCTGAGTTGCCTACATATCCCTTGCTTTACAGGAATCAGGTCGTATGTAGTTCAGGAGTCACCAGCGAAGTATACCAGTGATGTTTTATAAGGACGGACGCAAGGCGTAAAGCAAGGTGAGCAAAAATGGTTTATGGGGTAGTTAGGAGAACTGGAGCGGTCCGCTTCTGCCTAGCTGGTTGTTCCTAGCCAGATTTCTTGCAAATGAATAACAAGCGTATATTGTGCGTAATTTAAACATGATGCAAATTCCCATCGGACTATGAATGATGTCTTTGGACGGTTGAGGATGACGTCCTTAGACCATGATGTCCTGGGCCATGAATCGCTTGATGCGGGGTTCGCAGGCTATGAAATGATATTCTCGGGCCATGAGGATGGTGCCTCCGAACCATGATGCCTTTGAATAATGAGATGCAAACTGATAAAAGAGATCTTTAGGCCATGAAATGATGTTCTCGGGCCATGAAGATGATTCCTCCGAACAATGATGCCTTTGGATAGATTGGCGATATTTCAGCCCATGAAAATGCAATAGTATGATGCTAATAAGACAGAGCTTAGTCTTGCAAATTAAAAAGGACAGAGCTTAGCCCGAAAGAAATAAATAATGACAGAGACGGCGGCAGTTTCGGAAAGTAAATGGGAGGCACCGTTGAGCCTCGGAAGGCAGAAAGGTAGCCTTATGTAGAAGATAAAATGCAGATAGAGGTAGCGTTTAACCTCGGAAGGCAGAATGGTAGCCTTATGCAATGTAGATGCAGATGGAGACATTGTTTAGTCTCGGAAGGCAGAATGGTAGCCTTATGCAATGCAGATGCAGATGGAGACAACGTTTAGTATCGGAAGGCAGAAAGGTAGCCTTATGCAATGCAGATGCAGATGGAGACAACGTTTAGTCTCAAAAGGAAAAAAGGTAGCCTTATGCAATGCCTAGATGCAGATGGAGACAACGTTTAGTCTCGGATGGCAGAATGGTAGCCTTATGCAGAAGATAAAATGCAGATGGAGACAACGTTTAGTCTCGGAAGGCAGAATGGTAGCCATATGCAGAAGATAAAATGCAGATGGAGGTAGCGTTTAACCCACGATTGAAATTCCGGAAGTTGAAATAGGTTCGTAGTGTCATTTGGGATGTGTGTGAAAATTTTCAGGTCAATCGGACGTGATTTGGTTGGTTTCGACATCGTTGGATAATTTTAGAAGTTTAGAAATCCTTAGACTTGAATTCAGGGTTAATTTGGTATTTGGATGTTGTTTTGGGTGATTCGAAGGCTCACCAAAGTTTTTGTGATTTTATGGGATGTGTTGGTATGTTTTGGTTGAGGTCCCGAGGGCCTCGGGTTGGTTTCGGGTGGTTTTGGACCATTTTTGGGCCATTACTAGTTGGTTTCTTATGATTGAATAATAATGATTGAATATGGGATAAACATATTCACCTCGGCATTTTCAGATGGATGAATCTGGACTATGATCGGGTTGAGAGTGACCGCAGGTTTCTTTGGGTCATCGCCTTCTATGATCAACCCGATTGACCCCTCGGGATCCCTATCATCATCTACTTCAATCATATGGATACCTCCACCCTTATGGTCAGTTAAAGGGTTATTGCGAACTTTCGGAGCGGGATCCTTAGCTATAATAATCTTGTTATCAATGAGAGTCTGTATCTTATCTTTCAGAGATCGGCATTCTTCGATGGTGTGTCCTTTCATGCAGGAATGGTATGCACAAGATTTTTTTGGGTTAACCCACTGAGAGGGATTCTCAGGGGTGGCAGCAGGGATATGTGTAACGTAACGAGCAACTTTGCATTTTTTATACAACTGGTCGATGGGCTCGGCTATGGCGGTATATTGCTTTGGAGGGCGGCGATCAAAGTTAGGGCGAGGCTTGGGGAAGTTTTGACGGGTAGGGGGTGATTGATAGTGAGGTGGCTGGGAATTATAGGTGTTGTAGACGGGAGCGGGTTGTGAATATCTAGGTGAGGTAGGTTGATATGTGGGTGGTAGAGGTTGGTATGAAGGTGAGGGTGCTTGGTAGTTTGAGGTGGGCTGATATGTGAAGGGAGGTGTTGGGTAGACTTGGTATTTGGGTGGGGATTTGGCTTGTTGTGCAACCATTACGGCTCCCACGTCTCTACTTAGACACACCCCCGGTCTGCAAAGCTTTGTTAGAGGCCCGCAAGGCTTCAAAATTTGTAACCATACCGTTCTTGATGGCTTTTTCAATTCGCTCTCCCAATTTGATAATGTGGGAGAAATTTTAGCCTTCAACCATCATTAGCCATTCATAATATTGTGGGTCCTGAGCTCGGACAAAGAACTTGTTCATCTGTTCCTCCTTTAAAGCAGGTCTGACTTTAGCAGCTTCCGACCTCCAACGAGTAGCATACTCGCGAAAGGATTCTGTGGGTTTCTTCTTGAAGTTCTGGATGTAGAACACATCTGGTGCGTTCTCTGTATTGAATCTAAACCTGTCCATGAAGTTTGTTTCCATACCTACCCAGTTCGACCATTTCTTAGGGTCTTGGCTGATGTACCAAGACAGTGCGTCTCCCTTCATACTTCTCATGAACAGCTTCATGCGGATCTTTTCATCTTTTCCTACGCCAACCAACTTATGACAGTAGGTCCTTAGATGGACCCTCGGATCGCCAGTTCCATCAAACATCTCAAACTTTGGCGGTTTGTACCCCTCGGGTAGTTCAACATCAAGTTGTATACAGAGATCTTCATAGTTCAAACCTTCAATTCCCTTGACTCCCTCGACACCCTGAACTCGGCTAGTCAGCTTTCTAAGTTCCTCAACTAGATTCTTGATAAGTAAGTTCTTCTCATCAGATTCGGAGGTATGTGAGATAGGCGAAATGGAGTGGGTCACAGTTTCCACGTAGATGGGATTGTTGTGGGCATGGAAATGGTCCTTCGTGGGGTTTTGAGGTTCGTGGATGGATGGTGGAGTGTTGTTGTGGCAATTGTTGCATGGTGCAGGGAGAGTTTGGTGAGGTGCAGGGTGATTTGGTTGGTTTGGGATATTCTGTGGTGGTGTAGGGTTGACGTCAGGGATGTTGAGGGAAAATGACAGTTTGGCCAGATTCCGGACCTGGTCGAGCTCCTCTTGAAACTTCAACAATTTCCGTTCCAATGGTGACATGTTCTCATGCAAAAACTGAATACCCCGGCCTTCAGTGGTCTCAACCTGTTCAACCGTATTGTCTTTTCTGATACCGTTGGATTCTGCCATCTGACTTTTGCCCTTGTTTCTACCTTTGGGAGGACTGAGAGGAGGAGTAGGTGGAGGCCCTTTGGATCTTTTGTGGTAGGCGGATGATACCAGACTGTGCGAACTAACCTTTGGGGAAGGGGATAATAACTAAAAGAGAAACAAAAACAAAAGGTAACCGAGTCAGTGAGGATTATAAAAAATATTGTAGAAATTAAACACATAATGCGGAAATGTAAAGTGTATCCTAAGTTGGGGACCTCTTTGTGCCCGAGGTAGGCCTAGCGACAAATTGATTTGGAGAACTTAAAGTGCTAAATGCCTCATTTTATTGATAGAAAATAGACAAATCTTTAAGACGGCTCTAAATATGCAAAAATAAAAGGCACTAACGGCCATAGGCCTTATTACATTAATGAAGAAAAAATAAGACACCCCTATCTATTTGGTCCCAGAAGGACCTTCCCCAGATTCGGCATTCTTGCTTCCCTCGATCAACTTTCCCAACTCGCGAAGTCCCAGAAGTAGGTAAGTTCTGGCTAAGTATCCCCCTTCAGCTCCCTCAACCTTTTGGAAAGTCTCGATCCTTTTGATGAACTTCTCCTCCAGTTCGACTATGTCTTGCTATAAGTAACTCAACCTATGGTTGGCGCTGAAAGCCATGCCCTTCCATTCTTTGATCAACTTTTTGTTGGACTCATGTATCTTGTGGTGATCATCCTCACATTCACGGATCCTTTTGCACAATTGGTTGTACTTGACTTGTGCTTCAGCCTTTTCGTCTATAACCCGGTGACCTCGAACGAACCCTTGCTCGATTTGACCAGCCAGATCTTCTTCTAACCAACAAAGATAGAAAGGAGTGCAACTGACGTGATACCTATTTGGATCGATGGTGTCTTTTTCGAGCCTAATCCTGCAGTGTCATATGTGTTGAAATTGGCACTTGTGAGGGCTATCATCATTCTAGAAGTCTGCTCGAAGATGGCTTATTTTCTCAACCCTAGGTATAACCTGCCTTCTACCTGCTTGCCTCATAACTCGCAGAGGGATGTAAGGGTATGTCCCCCTTAGACCAATAAGTATAAAAAATGTAGCGTCCCGGGACCGAATGATGAACTCGTCTGTCGGAAACCACTCGAACATCCATTGAACCTGATCCTCGATTAAGTTACCAAATAATTCAACCCATCCCTCGACATTATCTGGCTGAGCGAACATGTCGGGAATATTGTTCATTCGCTTTGGGTGATGGAAGGCGATATGGTCATCCCAAACCCTTCGATGGATGTCTTGTCGGTATTCACCTTTTTGCAGATGTTCTATGATCCAGAGTTGGAGTAATAAGTTGCAACCTTCGAAATGCCTTGCTCCTCGTTGACACATTTCTAGGGCCCGATATATGTCCGCGATGATCATGGGCACAATGCTGAAATCCTGCCCGTCTATCCCTTCCATTAGCATCTTAGTTATAATGGCAAACCTAGTAGGGGTTCTTTCCTTATTCATTTGGAATACAATCAAACCCAAAAAAAAACACCATAAACACAAACACTCGGCGATGGATATGTCCCAGAGAGGTGATGGAAAACTCGTCTTGGTAGGTGCGGTATGATCTGCTGTGACCATACCTTTCATATAAATAGTCGAAAGGGATGTATGAATCCTTTAGACACACCAATTCTGGATTCTTCTTCAAACCCATCATTTTGAGGAAACCCCTGCCCGTGCGGTTTTCAGGCATCAGCAACCCCGGAGATTCCCAAGCTAAGCCGGCCAATCCTCCTATCTCTTCTAATAAAGGTGTCATTTCAAGATTCCCAAAATGGAACACGGATCTATCGCAGTCCCAAAACAGAGTAGCGGCCTCTATCACCATTTTGTTTGGCTGGATATCTAGAAGAGATGGTAGATTTACCAGGTGTTTTCTGACGAGCGTTTTGTCACTAGAGTGGAGGTCCTCCCACCAATTCAGTAGCCTAGGGTGAATATTGGCGACCATGCCGAATCTGGGGACTTCATGCCTCATTTTCTGCAAAACAGACAAGGTTAGGCCCCTTTACCCCCACTAGACTCGACTATTTAACACATATAATTAGCAGGAAGCATTTAGTTCTCCAAATAAATGCACAGAGCGTGAGGGTGTTTGTTTGGGTTCCAAGGAAACCCAGTGGACTTTGGGCGAGGCTGTCTTAAAAGGCTATTGTGCGGACAACACGTTAACCTGGCTAAGTTTGACCATGATGCATGCAATAGTATAACGGAGTAAGGTTTCTAAGGGGTTTTAGACTGGTACCCTTGAGCGGACAACTCAAGGGGGAAGGCACGGAACTGTCGAGTGCACCGCTGATCAATTAGTTTTACTGCAAATACGCCTTTTCGATTTAAGGGGTAATAGTATAGGAATAGCGCAATCACTCATTGTAAGCGTTGCTATAGGATTTTGTTTGGCACAAGTGGAATATGAATGCTGAGCATGATATGCAATAAATAGCATTTAAACAATTAGGCATGTATTTGCACGTTAAGGAAAGCGGTAAAGAAAGGAAACACAACAGTTATAATTTAAAGCGGTTACAAAAGAAAACAAAAAGACATGTCAGTTTCGTTAAAGTGAAATAAATGCTTGAAAGAAGTAAAATGATTTAAAGGCATGTAACGGGGAAGACGAAAGGGTGCAAACATTTAAACAAAATTAAAGGTCCAAATTCACGAAACGATTTGTAATGGTATAAGCCTAGGGAGATCCCGAGCAGAGTCGCCACGCTGTCGCGCCCCCCTTTTTACCCCTTCTTAAAGCGGAGAGATCGGGTTTATGACATTTTGGACAACTCCTTTTGAAGGTTAAAAGGTTAAAAGGTTAAAAGGAAGAGTCGCCACCTAACGATTTTTATGGTGCGTTAGGGCACCTAGATTAGTTAACTCACAAGACTAGTTTGCGTTACCAGAGATTGGGTAAGGGCTTGAAGTTATCCCAAGGGGAAGGTATTAGGCACCCCTCAGGATCCACAACTGTGGTTCCCGGCCAAATGGTTTTCGTGAATTCAGACAGTAAGTAAATAACGAATAAGGCTCATATAAGAGGGGATTTCAAACAAGTATTGAAGTTTATTAGAAAGTTGAAAGAAATCAAAAGTAAATATTTGAGAAAAGGCGTCCTAGGTGTAAAGTAATATGGATCACATCAATGCAATACCCGATAGGCAGAGCTACACGTGGTATTAGCGTACCAGTCATCATATCCATATTCTACCCTTTCCCACCCCACGAAGGTATTTAAAGCACGTGCGTTGGTTACGAAGCTTATTGTGTGCTATTACCCGTCCCATCCTTATCAGTCCTGGAGGAGGCTAGGACTACTATTCCTAAAGGGTAGGTACTAGGGCTGGAACGTTAGGTTTAAAGGACAAAACTATACACGACAAATAAAACAGTTATGACTGCAAGTATAGGGACACACAGAAGTAGACACGAGGCTCATATATCCCTCCACAAATTAGGCAGATGAATAGCACGTCTCAAACACAAAAAGGTCTCAAATTTCAGAACCTAAGACCGTATGACTATATGTGAATACAATAGCAAGGCAGTATGATTAATGGGTTTCAGAAAAGGCATCTTACCAGTTTTAGACTATTAACTGATTTATAATTAACCAAGCAATGCACATAAACGGTTTCGAGTTTTACAAACGTTGATACCTAAGGTTTTCCTAGGCGGGTTAAAACATTCTAGTTATCCTGTTTAGTCTCAATAGCAGAATAAATCTGTTTTAGAATTAGTCATGATTAAACTAATGTGGATGCAGTGTCCTACAAAACAAGATATCTAAATGTACGCAGGGAGGATGCAAACTTAAGCATGCTTTTCTAAATGCACAAAAAACATTTGCAGAAATCAGAATCTATTGTTTAACGAGGTCTTACTTATTAACAGAACATACAGGGGTGTGATTTGTTAAGTTTCTGAGCCTAGCACATGATTTCTAAACGTTCCTTAGAAATATATTTTAACACACGAGTCTGGCATAGATATATGAACATACTGAGAAAGACTTCCTAAGGTAGCATGGTCTCTAATGCAAATATTGACAATTGATGTTATTATTTAAACATGATATCTGGATGTAGTAGTTATGAACATGCAGAGGCAGTACTATTATGACATCCATTTATAGTTATTTTAACTACGACCAAGATTTCTAGGTGGACATGAGTAGGGATGATGCAACAATTATAACAGCCTTTTACTACGAACATGATGAGTATGATGAGATGCTGAAATAAATAGACCTGAAGCATGGTATCTAATGCATGCATGGCAAGTATTACTAAATATGTAACTATTGCACACATAGATAAAATAAACCCTATAGGTATGTTCTCTACCCATAATTATACTAAGCATGCATAATCCCACCCATTTCACTATCCAATCTCAGAGTTGTTTTTACAAATTACAGACCAACGATCATAAATTACATAAATGAATAAGAAAATTAAGAAGTTACACTATAGGGAGCCTAACAGTAGGCCCAAGTATCCAGATCCAAACATGCCATATGCCATGACCTTTTGTAACCCAGGTGTGTCAGAGTTCCTAAGGATCTCAGAGGATCCCAGGTAGTGGTCACACCCAATATCCCTAGCCAGGAATGAGTAAGTGCAGTGTGGAATGCCAGCCTTGAGTGTCAGAGTTCAATGGGTACTCAGATGGTCCCCAAGGAAGTGCTCACACAAAGGGGGATGAACTTAGCAACTAAGAGTCGTGAAATGTGCTCATAGCTTAAAGAAGTTGAGTTTGAAAAGTAGCTTTGAAATAACTATTTTGAAAATAGTTTCAGAGAACAACATGTGTTTTATGAAAACTAGTTTAAAGAAAAGACACAGGACAATCACAACTCAGAAGACATGCAGAGTTCAGGGAGCGAACACACACAAGGATAGGGGAATTAGGGGAAAAATAGGTCACATAGTAGAAGCGGACTTGCACACAAATAGTCCTTAGGATAGTATTACAGGGTCTAAACAATCACAGCATAGTTATCACAAAAATGTTAAGGCCAAGAATCTAACAGTATTAGATTGAGGGAGTGTCAAACAGAGTCACATATTAGGTCTGAGATTAGGATTACATAATAACTAAACATGATGTGCATGCTTATAACGTTAAGGGGTCAGAAGGTATGGTAGGTTCATGATTAAAAGCATATGAGAGAACATCGGACATGCTAAAATAAAAGGAAGAGTAGTCACATAGATGAACGGGTATGCTAGCTTCATAGGAGTCAGGCAGAATCATGGTGAATCACATAAGGAAAAAGCAATAGACAAGTTAGACTAAGGGGAAAGGGGGAATCACATAGACAAGTAGACATGCTAAACATAGAGAGACAAAGTAAACATGCTAATTGCAAGGCAAGCAGTAGAAACACAAGTAGAAGCATGAGAGAAATAAAAGGAATCTAAATTCGAACAGGAACATGTTGTTTTGGGTACTATAAACTTAAACTAGAAATATAACAGTTTGAATGAAAGATTGAATGCAAAGTGAAGAGCAGTAAAATGAAGAATAGTAGAGCAGCAGTGTGTAGATGCAACAAATCAGTAGAGATGTTCGATAAAACAATAGAATCACTCAGTTTTGGCTTTCAGCCAACTGAGTTGCAAGTAACAGCAAGAGAGAATTCAGAACAATATCAGTGCTCTGTGTCTTAGTTCCCTTCTTTATGCTAAAGAGAATAGAGTATTTATAATGCTAAAAACGAGTAAGGAGAATAAGGTAAGGAGTACTAGTTTTAGCATAATTATGGAAACAATACTCAATCAGTATCAATAAAAGACATGGACTCCCTTTAATTAGGGAGTCAAGTTCAAACAGGATGATCAGAGTTAAATAAGGAAAATGAATCAACTTATGAACTGATTTTACTCCAATAGGAGCAGTAATTTCACGTAACACTCAATAAAGGCCAAATACAGAATGTTTTAAACAAAGAAAGTATAGGCGGCACATAAATAAGGTAAAATTCAATTAAGTTTTAAAAATCCATCAAAGAATCACGGATGAGACTGAAGGTCACCAGAAATCAATGCTAATTAAGGAAAACATCTCACAAATAAAGAAGCAATTCAAAAAATCAATACATAATTATAGGAGATGCACACAAAAGCATAGATTTAAAGAGAATGTCACAGCTTTGCATAGAATCAAGGGAGTGTTTAGGTAAACAAGTAGTCAGACATAATAATCATCAAATAGTACTAAAATCAGAGAAGCCCTAAACAGGGAGTCATAGAACAGTATGGGATTAAAACCCCTAACAACGAGAATCACAGAGAATACATGAACGGCTTCACAAGAAACAAACACACATAATCAAAACGGGCTAGAAAGAATCAGGGCTTTTCAGCCTAATAACTCATATAGCAAGAAAACATAAGAGAATCGTTCAAAATATAGTAAAAAATCACTAAAGACTAGAAGTAAAAACCATTTTTTGAAAAAGGGTTAAGAAACCCTAATTTCGAAATTGAAAGATCATTTAAAGATGAGGGTTTTTCAGAGAAAAACATAGAAAAGCTTCGTAATACTGTAGATCTAGAGTAGATCTAAAATGAATTGAAAGATATAGGGTTAGGGTATCATGGAACCCATAGAAGAGGAAGAACCTCAGAGATGGCTCCGGCTTAAGCCGGAATAGGATGTAGACCTTACTCAGACGGCCGCGGAGGCCGAAAAGTGGCATGGGACCATGGGAGTCAAGATTCGAGCTCTCCTGAGGACCCCAGGGTATCACTGGACCGGTGAGAGGTAGGTAAATGACCAAGAGATGATGAAGAACCAAGGTTTCCGGTGAGAAACCAACCGGAGAAGATGGACAAACCTCATTGGAGAGGGAGTGGGGAGTCAAGGAGACTTCTAGAGAGAGCTAGAGAGTCACAGGGAGAGATAGCGAGAGATAGAGAGAGATAGAGAGAGAGTGAGTCTTGGAAAATGAGGGTCGGTTGGGGGGGGGGGGGNGAATTAATTATGGTAATAGGGTTCTGGGCCGTTGATCTATTTTGACCAACGACTTAGATAACTAGATGGGTTGGGCCGGGTAGAGTTTGAAGATTGGGCTGGTCAAGTGGGTAAGAGATCAGGTGGGGTTGGGTTAGAATTTGGCTAGATTTTAAATAGAATTAGGCCAAATGTTAAATACCCAATTAAGATAGGGTAATTAAATAATTAAAATAGCTAATAATCGTGTAAAATGAAATTAAGATGATTACCTAGTATAAAAATATAAAATGATCAGTTATGGATTTTTAAAAAAAAGACATAAATGTATACTTGTGCTATTATTGCAAAAATTATTGAAATTTATTAAATAATGCCAATGTTGGCTAATTTGTGAAATACCTAAGTCCTAATGGAATTATATAGGATATAAATAACATATTGAGTAAGAAAGTTATTTGAAATTGCTTATAAAATCATTTATGCATAATTATGAAACATAAAATATTAAATAACCAAGAAAAGAATTTGATAAAAATACGAAAAATCATGGAAAAATATCAATTACTGCAAAGAGTGATCTTGAAAGTAGATATGCGATTTTGAAAATAATTTGAGGAAAAATTGGGTATCAACATCAGCGCTTAGAGATGAAATATTGGCTTTCAAACAAGAGCCAAATGAGCCTTTGCATGAGATATGGGAGCGCTACCGGACCATGGTAAAAGAGTGTCCAAACAATGATATTACTGAGGCCATGATACAGCAGACCTTCTACAGAGGCATAAATACCACAAATCAATGTGCGGTCAATCAATTGACAGGGGGAAACTTCATGAAGCTACCATATAATGAGGCATGTGAGGTCTTAGATGAAATGGCTGACACTTCGTCAGCATGGCAGAGTAGAGCAAATGTTCCTCAGGGTGATCCAGGTGTTAATGGTCTTCACAAAGAACTTCAAGAACATGGGCAAGCAATTGCCGAGCTCACCACCACCATGAATCAACTTGCTAAGGCAAAACTTCAACAATTACAAGGGCCGAAGCAAGTGAATTCTATGGAAGGGGTGAATCTTATGGTAAACAAAAGAAGACCTCGAGAAAATCCAATGCAAAACAACAATGTTCAATGTGACCAAGGATCGAGTGGATATAGCCAAGAAGATTCTTATGATTATCAAGATGAGGATGTCATGTATGGCAATAATTATCAAAGACAAGGGAACAATCAAAGCAATAACCAAAATTGGAACAACCAAAGACAACGCAATTGGAACAATAACAACAATTCTAGCAATTAGAGGAACAACAACCAACCTTGGGGAGGCAATAATAACAACAATTGGAGTGGGAGCAATAACAACAACAATTGGCGTGGTAATGGTAACCAGGGGTCGAGCTTCCAAAGGCCCCCAATGTACCAACAACCCAACAATCCACCCCATATCAATCGCAAGGCCAAGGCTCCTCAAGTAATGACATGGGTAGAATTGAGCAAATGTTCAAACAAATGATGGATCACAATGCGGATTCGGATGCTCAACTTGCCTCCCATAACACCTCCATTCGAAATCTTGAAGTGCAAATGGGACAATTCTCCCAAGCCTTGAACACACGCCCTAAGGGAGCACTACCAAGTGATACGGTGGTGAACCCCAAGGGTAGGAACAACAACAATACCGGTCACGCCATGGCGGTGACCACAAGAAGTGGACGAGGCGGTGAGGCTAGTTCTTCTAAGCAAAAGAGAATTGTTGGTGATGATGATGAAGTTCCAAATGATGAGGTTCCGATTAAGGTTGAGCAAGTGGTGGAAGAGCCGACAACTAGTGAGGTAAGGATTGATATTCATGACCAAGGAGAGGAATTTCAAAGGGACGTGAACCCGTCTAGGGAACACGTGATTGACATGCCAGAACCGGTGGTCCCAAAATCTAAGGCACCATTTCCTAGGCCTCCTCCTCCCTACCCTCAAAGGTTGGCGAAGCAAAATCAAGAGAATCAATTCAAGAAATTCATCGACATGATGAAGGGTCTTTCCATCAATGTTCCTTTGGTTGAAGCTTTAGAGAAAATGCCCGGGTATGCCAAGTTCATGAAGGACTCGGTCACAAAGAAAAGGTCAATGGAGTGCGAAACCATCAAGATGACGCACCAAGTGAGTGCCATAGTGCACTCATTGGCACCCAAGCTTGAAGACCCTGGTGCATTTACCATTCCTTGTACAATTAGGAGTGCAGATTTCGCTAAGGCATTGTGCGACCTCGGAGCTAGCATAAATTTGATGACATATTCAGTTTTCAAAACTTTGGGGATATGTCAACCTAGGGCTACTTCCATGCGTCTTCAAATGGCAGATAGATCTATGAAGCGACCTCTAGGAATCATTGATGATGTGTTGGTGCGGGTTGAGAAGTTCATTTTGCCCGCAGATTTTGTTATCTTGGATTGTGAGGTGGACTATGATGTCCCTATCATCTTGGGAAGGCCCTTCCTTGAAACAGGGAAGGCCTTAGTTGACGTGGAGGCCAGTGAGCTCACCTTCCGGGTGGGCGATGAAAAGGTCGTGTTCCACGTTTGCAAGTCAATGAAGCAACCAAATTGTACAGAAATATGTTCTTTCAAGGACCTTCTCACCGAGGTCATTATTGATGAAACAAGTTGTTCTATGATAAATGTTGATGATCCCGTGGAGGTAGCTTTATTGAACCATGATGATATTGTGGTGGATGTCTTGGTCGAGTGTGCCAATGCTCTACAAGGCATGGATTTTTATTCATATGGTCCTCGGAAGTTATCCTTGGATGTGGAAAATCGGAAAACTCCTCCGACAAAGCCTTCAATTGAAGAGCCACCTACATTGGAGTTGAAGCTACTTCCACCACACCTCAGGTATGAATTTCTTGGTCCTTCCCATAATTTACCTATTATACTTTCATCGTGTCTAACCAAAGTGCAGGTAGACTCCACTCTCAAAGTGTTACAAAGGAGGAAGAAGGCCATAGGATGGACACTTGCAGATATTCGGGGAATAAGCCCCGCGTTTTGTATGCACAAAATCATTCTCGAGGATGGAGAAAAGCCTTCCGTAGAACATCAACGGAGGATAAATGAGGCAATGCAAGAAGTTGTGAAAAAAGAAATAATCAAGTGGCTTGATGCATGGGTCGTCTACCCAATCTCGGATAGTGCTTGGACTTCTCCGGTCCAATGTGTTCCAAAAAAGGGTGGCATGACTGTGGTACAAAATGACAAGAATGAACTCATTCCAACAAGGACAGTCACAGGTTGGCAGGTATGCATGGATTACCGAAAGTTGAACAAGGTGACTCGCAAGGACCACTTCTCTTTGCCATTCTTGGATCAAATGCTTGACAGACTTGCAGGTAGAACTTTCTATTGCTTCTTGGACGGGTATTCAGGCTATAACCAAATCTTGATTGCTCCAGAAGACCAAGAAAAGACAGCCTTTACTTGTCCTTATGGGACATTTGCTTTCTCCAGGATGCCTTTTGGATTGTACAATGCACCCGCTACATTTCAGCGGTGCATGATGGCAATTTTTACTGACATGGTTGAAGACTTTCTAGAGGTATTCATGGATGATTTCAGGTTGGTGGGGACTCCTTTGATGAGTGTTTGAGCAATCTTGACAAAGTCCTTGCCCGTTGTGAAGAAACCAACCTAGTGCTCAACTGGGAAAAATGCCACTCTATGGTTGAAGAATGGATAGTTCTGGGCCACAATATCTCAAGACATGGAATTGAAGTTGTCAAAGCTAAAATCGAGGTCATTTCCAAATTGCCTCCTCCGACCTCAGTGAAAGGAGTCTGGAGTTTTCTTGGGCATGCCGGGTTCTACCGGCATTTCATTAAGGACTTCTCGAAGGTTGTGAATCCCCTTTGCAAGTTGTTAGAAAAAAATGCAAAGTTCCACTTTGATGAGAATTGCATGAGTGCATTTGAGTTGTTGAAGTACAAGCTAACAACCATGCCAATTATCACCGTGCCGGATTGGAGCTCTCCTTTTGAGCTAATGTGTGACTCTAGTGAAGTGGCAGTGGGGGCGGTTTTGGGCCAAAGGGTGAACAAAATCTTTCACCCCATTTACTATGCAAGCAAGACAATGAATTCTGCCCAAATGAACTACACCGTCACTGAGAAGGAGTTGTTAGCTATAGTCTTTGCAATGGAGAAATTCCTTCCTTATCTTATGGGTGCCAAGGTCATAGTTCACAATGACCATGCGGCGCTCCGGTATCTCATGACGAAAAAGGATTCCAAGGCTAGACTTATGCGGTGTGTGTTATTACTTCAAGAGTTTGATTTGGAGATCATTGATAGAAAGGGGAGTGAGAATCAAGTTTCCGACCATCACTCTCGTTTGGAGGAGCAAGGGCGACCTAGTGATGGGCTTGAGATTGATGATAGTTTCCCGGATGAACAACTTCTCTCCGTCTCTACCCAAGAAATGCCATGGTTCGCGGACATCTCCAACTACATTGTCACCGATGTTGTCCCATTTGCGCTTTTTTCTAACCAAAAGAAAAAAGCTTAGACGGGATAACATGGATTATTATTGGGATGAACCGTATTTATTCAAGATATGCACTGATGGTGTCATCCGGCTTTGTGTGCCCGAGGAAGAGCAATGGTCAATTAGTGAGTCATGCCACTCCTCTCCTTATGATGGCCATCACGGTGGGGCAAGGACCACATTCAAAAGTCTTAAGTTGTGGTTTCTTTTGGCCCACTTTGTACAAGGATGCTAGTGACTTAGTCAAGAGATGTGACGAATGTCAGGGAGCAGGGGGAATTTCGAAGAAAGATGAGATGCCTCTCAATACCATTCTCAAGGTGGATATTTTTTATGTATGGGGCATCGATTTTATGGGCCATTTTGTTAGCTCATGTGGGAACACATACATTCTCGTGGTGGTTGACTATGTCTCAAAATGGGTTGAAGTCGTGGCTCTACCCAACAATGAGGCCCGGAGTGTTGTTGCATTTCTCAAAAAGATCATTTTTACAAGGTTTGGCACTCCTCGTGCAATCAACAGTGATGGGGGGTCGCGTTTTTGTAATAGAGCTTTTGACACTTTGCTTGCAAAGTATGGTGTCAATCACAAAGTTTCCACTCCTTATCATCCTCAAGCGAGTGGCCAAGTTGAAGTCTCAAACAGAGAAATCAAGAATATATTGTCAAAGACGGTCAATGCAAATAGGACCGATTGATCAAAGAAATTGGATGACGCTCTATGGTCTTATAGGACTGCTTACAAGACCCCGATTGGTATATATCCGTACCGGTTGGTGTTTGGAAAATCTTGCCATCTACCTGTTGAGTTAGAGAACAAGGCCATATGGGCTTTGAGGAAGTTGAATCTTGAATGGGATGTGGCAGCCAATCTTCGTGTGGAGCACCTTAATGAGCTTGATGAATTCAGATTCCATGCCTACTCTAGTTCGTCCTTGTGCAAGGACAAAATGAAGTACCTTCATGATAAATATGCTCGTGGCAAGGAGTTCAAAGTGGGTGATCTGGTTCTCTTGTTCAACTCTCGGTTACGTCTATTTCCGAGAAAGCTTAAGTCGAAATAGAGTGAACCTTTTGAAGTGGTGTTTGTGACTCCGTTTGGTGCACTTGATTTAAAGAACAAAAGTGGGGAGATTTTCAGAGTTAATGGGCATAGGGTCAAGCACTACTTGGGCAAGATTGATGACAGCCTCGTGGTGGCACTGCTCCGTCTAAAGTGAATTGAGGGTAACTTGCGTCGTGCCGCGACGTTAAATCAGGGGCTTCTTGGGAGGCAACCCATGTGTTTTTCTTTTTTTCTTTCTTTGATTTTCTTTATAGTATAGGATTTGTTTTTGGACTAACTGGTTGTGGGATGTTGTACGATTGTTTTGATGCAGTGCATGACTAAGTTGGAAAAAATGAGTTCTCTGAAGTTTTCACTGCGGCCGCATTACATTTTGTGCGGCCGCAATGAACTTAGTGCGGGGGCAAAATTCCAATGCGGTCCGCAGAGTGATTCCTCAGTAAAAAGGGTTCTCTGAAGTTTGCCACTGCCGCCGCAATGCAATTTGTGCGGTCCGCGGTGGACCACTGCAGCCACATTGCATTTCTTGCGGTCTGCAGTGGACATCCGCCCAGTACCACATGAAGTTAAGTACCGCGGTGCCATTTTGTGCGTTCCTTGGTGGGGTAGGTGCAGTGGGTCCCGGGTCTTTTTCTATAAATAGGGCCTGAGGCCCTCATTTTACACTTTTCGCTCTTTGCACACTCAATAGTAGAAAAAATCACTGTTCATCCTCCCTCTTAACTTCAACTGCTACATCTCATTCATCTACATTGCATCCTACATCTGGTAATTTTAATTTTGTTTTCTTATTTTTTTAACTTTGTTATTTTCTTTTTAAATAGTTGTTTTTCTTCTTTTTCTTCCTTTTTCTTTAAATCAATGCTAGGGTTTGCTTAATAATAGTTAAATTAGGACTAATTAATTTAAAAACATTGATTAAACACCTAGGGGATCAATAATATGTGATGTTCGACTAAAATTAAGAAGAAAAATTTGAAACCCTAGGTTGGTAGTTTGTGCGGTCCACGATGGTATTTTGTGAGGACCGCAGTGATAGAACTCCAGAAAGGCTCAAGTTAAGGACCGCGACCATGATGGATTTTGTGCGGTCCGCATTGCCTTAACGCGGACCACAACACCATTTTGTGCCGTCCCCGATGTCCTTTTTTAGAGAGTGGGTAGTCTGAACCCCACCTCAGTTCAGACCGCGATGCATTTTATGCGGTCCGCAGTGCCTTAATGTGGACTGCATTACCATTTTGTGCGGTCCACGGTGACTTAATGTGGACCACATTACCATTTTGTGCGATCTGCGGTGATTTTAATCAGATAGTGGGTAGTCTGAACCCCACCTCAGTGCGGACAGCGATGCATTTTGTGCGGTCCGCGATACGTTCTTTGCGGCCGCACTTCATTTTGTGCGGTCCGCGGTCTGCTATTTTGCAACTACGCCTTCTACTGTCTGCAATTTTGAATTCTGACTGATGCATCTACTATTGTGATACTAACAAATTCAATCTGAATTCCACTTGGAGACAATGGTTCAATCAAGAGGCGGTGGTAGAAAACAACCCGACAAAGGGGAGTCCTCCCGGGGTAGAGTAAAGGGGATGATCAAATTGACTCCCCAAGTCCAAAAAAGTACCAAAGAGACCAGAAAGACAATTAAAGCTTTGGATAGAGATGCTTCCCATTCGGGAAGTGAGTATGCACCCTCCCAGGAGGCATCTGACTCAGATTCCATGCCAGACTATATCCCTGACGTTCCGGAGAGGTTGAGATTGACAAATACACCTCCAAGCTTCCCTCGTGCCCAAGAATCAGCACGGAGGTCTTTTGAGTCGTCTGAGGGCTCAGCTGCGGCCAGTAACAATGAATATTCTACCTTAACGACAGCTTCACTATCCGGTGAGCATTCCACAGAAGAAGAAGGAGGGGGTGATCCCCAAGTAGGAGGAGTAGAGAGAACAAGGAAACCAGAAGCATGGGAAGACAAGTTTGTGAGTGAACCAGCCTACCACAAGTTCCGAGAGTGGTGGACCGAGAGGAAGTTGATACCGGAGCGAAAATTCATTAGAAAGGACCTCTTGCCTCACAACCCTAATGTGCTGAAGCAGTTCAAAGAGAGAGTTGGCTGGGAGTATTTCTCATGCCAAGTGGTGGAAGCCAATGAGCACCTAGTCAAAGAGTTCTACACCAATGTGTCCCATGTCTAAAAGGACACTAAAGTGACTAAGGTGCGAAATCTGACAGTAATGTTTGATGGAAAAACAATCAACGACTACCTGGACTTCCCGGAGGAGGATGAGATATTGTACTTAGAAAAGTTAGATTTAGGGGAGGATTTCCGTCCATGGTTAGCAAAGCATTTGGAAATCCCGGGTACCACCCCAGAATGGTTGCAAGCGGGAGTTAAAATTTTGAGGAGAACCCTGAATTTCGAAGCAAAAGGGTGGGAGACGTTTGTGTGCAGCCGGCTAGATCCCACCACCCACAAAAACTCTCTTCCTCTCTCCCGGGCTGCGTTGGTGGCATCAATCATGGCAGGGTACCCGATCAACCTTGGGAATGTGATGTCCAAAGTAATCACACGGGTGGTGAACGAAGGTGACAGATCATACCCCTTCCCAAATTTCCTAACTATGTATTTCGAGGATCAAGAGGTAGAAAGTAGGAAGTTTGATGTGAAGGTAAAACCAAAAGCTCCATTTTCCTGGTATAGCCTGCAGGGTGATGACAACACTAAAAGCAAGAACTACAAGGGCAAGTCCACTGCTTCTACTGGCCAGTCTGAAGAGCCAGTAGTTGTAGTGGCTTCTACTCAGCCACCCCAGACACGGCCCCAGGACTTTCCACTTCTACAGTCCCAGCTATTCCCTCATCTGCAGCATATCCCTTGACTGCCCACCGATTGAGCCAGGCCCTCGCCAGTATCAACGACTGGATGCATGCAACTACTTCTAAGTTGTCTGTACTTTCTACAACGGTGGAAACCCAGTCTCCACCTTCTCAGCCGCAGGTCCCACAGTTAGTGGAGGACAATCTCAAGGAGATTCTGGACAACCAGAAGAAGCTCCTAGAGAACCAGTAGTTGATCATTACTGCAGTTGATTCTCATGGAAAGGCACTAAAGGAGCTTGCCAAGGAAACAAAGAAATTGAGAAAGACTCGTTCCTCCAAGCAGTCAGTAAAGAAGCTGGAGACAGAGGTGGAGAAGTTGAAAGCTGATCATTTGCCTCTGGATATGTTGTTACATGACACAACCCCAACAACCTATCCTGAGCCAAATCAGGAGATAGATAGGCCACCAAATAGGAGGAGGGTGATTCCCTGCTGTGATACAGTTGGCGGACCCGCAGGGAGATTCCTCTGCCCAGCTCCAGATGCCAGTACAGGAGCAACCTAATTCCGGTACAGTCCTAGGTCTCATAGGAGACACATGGTACAGGGAGCCAGTCATAGGCTCCCGAGCAGTCCTAGGACCCAGGGACCCAGCACCAGGAGCCTATGCAGACGGAGGGCTAATATGGAGTTTTTTTTTACTCTCTTCTTTTTGTTTTGTGCTATTTTTGAATAGTTAGCATTGAGTACAATGCTAGATTTCATTTGAGGGGGTAGACCTATTTGGATGACTGTATATATGACACTTTTTCCTTTTATGATGCTTTCTTTTTAATTTTGGTATGTATATAATTTTACCATTCTAGTTTACTTTTAGTATTTTGCAACTTTTGTCTGTATATAAAGGTACCTTCTGATGTATATATTCATTCTCCCCTATGTATATTCGACTAAATCCCCTCTTGTATATATTTATCTTACTTTCCGCATTTTTTCTTTCATAGCTTCTTATTTTACTTTCTTAGCTTCTTGTTTGAATTTCCGCGTGCAATAAGCCTTTGGTTTTCTTAATGCCATGGTTCTTTCCAAAGGTGGAAGTTGTGCGAAGCAGGTAGCTTTTCCTGATGATGGATGTCATGAAAACCTTCTTAAGGGTTCAAGTCTATTTTCTTTTTTGCTTTTTGTGTAAATAGTAGCTAGTAAGTTACGGTGCCTCAGGAAAAGCTTCACTTGGGCCTAACACATTTGCCTTTGATCTTATGGTCAAAAGCAAATTGTTGTGTATAGGATGGTGAAAGTTGTGACCTTGAGACTCTTGTGTTGGCCGATAATCATCAAATGGTTTTTCGGGACCATTGTTTTGCTCAAATCTTAGCTAAGGTCGTTGTGGGCCCCCAACTCTATATCTTTAGCAATCCCATAGCTTGTGTGGTGAGAACTTGAATTGCAAGTACAAGTCCCGTGCCATTAGTCTAGAACTTCCCCTGAATGTTTGTCTAGGCGAAATCCTAAGTGTAGTTTGACCTGATATGTGATTATAGGCTCTCCTTGATCTGAATGATGTCTTGACAATTTCCATGGCCTACCAATGATAATATCCCTAGTCAACCCTTTTGAGCCTTAGACCTTTTTCTTTCAAAAAGTCACGATACAAGCCTTTGCCCGTTCTAACCCTCTCTTGGCACCCTATCTTCCCTTAGCACAAGGCAAAAGCATAAGTTTTGGGGGAGAGATGAGGAATGCAACAAAGTGAAAAAGGTAAAAAATGAAGAAAAGGAAAGGCAATGAAAAAAAAATCAAAAAGTAAAAAAGAATAAACAATCTAGAAGAAATAAAGGGAATCAATGAAAGAAAAGAGATGAAAGGTGTGGAATGTTTAGAAAGGGGAAAAAGGTTTGAAATGAACAAGAAGGAGTGACAGTGTGTCTCTCTAACCCCTCAGAAAGAGCTTAATGACTCAAAAGGTCAAGAGAATGTGCGCAAAAGTGAAGCAAACGAAGTGCTTAAGGGAAGATGGAACCTACTTAGACCAAATATTTCCTACCTTGAACCAAAAGCCATCACTATCTTTCCACAAAAGCCCTATATGATCTTGAGTTGAATGAAGCTTACATTAGTGGTGACTCACATAAGGGGAAAGCTTATGGTACTTAGAGCCGGACTTGAGACCTTTCTTTGAGAGAGATGAGTGTGTTTCCATTATCCTCATTCTGAGTGCTACAATCTAACAGTGAGGATTCCTTAGGGAGAGTTGAGGAGTATGAGTTTGGGTTCCACAATGACCAAAGTAGTAGAAAGAGTTTCTTTGATGGGTTGAGTTAACTCTTGATGCTATTGTGTCACTCTAAATCCATGATGTTTAGAAGGTCGGAAGTTGTTGATGATTAATTTGAATTGATGGCAATTGTTAGTCCCCAATTGATGTTAGAAGAGGTCACCTCAGGGCAACTGAATTTTCTTGGATTTAATCTTAAGAGGTGGGTCTTATTTTGTTTGCTTGAGGACAAGCAAAAGCTTAAGTTTGGGGGAGTTGATAACTAGGGATTATACTTCATTTTACACTCCTTCTTACTTGAGTTTTGATTAAAAATGTATACAAAATAGTCCCAAAGGCTTACATATTGTATTTGTTTGCAGGGTTTGGTCAAAAAGGTGAAAATTAGTCAAAACCAGCTCAAAAAGGAGTGAAACATGCACAAGTACCAAGAACAAGTCCAAGCACAGTGCAATAGATCTACCGTGTCCACACTTCATTTAGTGCGGTCCGCAGTGAGGAGATTCAGAGGTGAAATTTTGGAAGCTAAAGCATTGCGGTCGCAAAGCATATTGTGCGGACCGCAATGGCATCAAAGCGGCCGCAAACCATTTTGTGCGATTTTGTGGTGGTAGACCAGATCTATCGGAACTATTAGCACTTCTTTCATTCCTGTCGTGCGAGTTTATGGATCTTGAATCTTGAAATTTTCATTCCATTCTCTCACCGATGGTGAGGACACGAGTTGCGGTCCCTGATGATGCTACCTCGAAACAAATGTCGCAATGGTCAGAGACAGAGGCCGACGAGGAGCACGTATCGCAGGTAAGATGCCTACCAGAGTAGCAGTTGAGGAGCTGCCAACAGCTCCAGTTGAGGAACAAGTACCGGAGACGCCTGTTGTTACGCCCGGACTTCAGGAAACCTGAGTATAATTGGTACAATGACTCCGGTGGGATTAATTTCGGGTACACCAGCTACTTCACAAATCGGGAGAGGAGTTCAAAATCCCGCAGTCTACACCCCATAACAGTGAGATCATGTTGGTCAGGTTCCAGTTGTCATGGAAGCACATCATGTGGTTTCAGTTTGGCCCGTGGTTAGGGCGGCATCATCGGAGGAAGAACAACTTAGACTTGAGAGGTACAAGAAGTACCACCCTCCTATCTTTCAGTGGATTGGAGACAAAGGATGCCCAGGTTTTCTTAGAGGGGTGTCGCTGCATTCTTCAGACTACAAGTATTGTGGAGACGAGGGGGGTTGTTTTTGTCACGTCTCAGCTCAGAATAGCGGTTTGTCAGTGGTGGCGGGCACATAAGTTGGAGTAGCTTGGCCCAGTCAGCTTCACTTGCATAGATTCAGGTTTCATAGAGGTTTTGAGGGATTTTTAACCCCAGTCCCTTCGAGATGCATGGCACGAGGACTTTGAGTAGTTACGTCAGGGCACTATATTAGAGTTAGAGTATGCCGTCAGATTCAGTGAGTTGGCCAGATATGCACCTCACTTGGTTGTTTCAGTTAGGAGGCGAGTCTGTAGATTCATTGAGGGACTCAGGCATGATATTTGGTTCAGCAGGACTCGAGAGTAAGAGTCGGATGTCTCGTTTTAGCAGGCCATAAGAATCGCTCGCCGGTTACAGGGCACATGGAACCGGGAGCGAGAGGACAGATGAGATCAGGAGAGATAGCAAAGGGAAGTAAGGAGGCCACATAGGCCAGAGAGATCTACTGGTCCTTATTATGGAGACAAGGTATGTCATAGTAGAGGTTTTGTGGGTCAGCCAGTTCAGTTTGCATTACCAGCTGTGCATGGGGTTTCGGGTACTCATGGGTCTCTGAGGACTCGTATTGTATGGTTTCTATAGCCACGTCAGCAGAGAGGTTGTATTGAGCATTGAGATGTTAGCCACAGGGTTAGAGATTGTTCCAGGATTCAGGCAAGTGTGTTATAGCAGGGAATTCAGGTGAGTAAAGGGCGCCCAAGAGGGGGAGGCCCGACCCGTTGATGTGTTTCATATAGTAAACTAGAGGCAGTTGTGCCAGATATTATCACCCATGTATGTTTTGATAAAGAGGGGCACCATTTGTATTTCACTATAGTTCTGTTGGTCAGGACGAGTTTGCCTTATTTGTTGCTTTATTGATAAGTGAGTTTCATGCTTTGCACTCTATTTTTCATGCTTGCTCCTATTGGGAGATTCCATGAGTGGTAACCCGTGTCTATCGTTATTTTATTCATTATTGAGAGTGGTGAGACTAGAAGTGAGTCCTTGTTGTTCATCAAGGTTGTCTTAATGTGATTTTTCCTAAGTATTTTGTTTACGAGCTGTGATTTGACACTCCATCGAGATGTGAGTTTAGTGAGCGTTATGATTTTATCAGCCGAGATGAGTTAGTGGGGAACTTCAATTGGTATGATATATTTTCGGCATGTGATTTAGAGTTTAGGGAGAGGTCCTCGTGATATTTTTGATTCGATATGTTTGGACCGGGCTGAGTACCGCGGTGGAAATTTTATCAGGATGGGATCCTTGCGAATAGTTCATATGCTTTTCTTCTTCCTTGTTATATTTCCTTTATAAGTCAGTATTGATAGAGAGTTGTGCCTATGGTCTTGTTTGATAGTTCCTTTATATGTTTCTCTTTTCATATTTAGTCATTTCGTTATGCGCTTCTTTGGTTTTAGCTTGCGGGATGTATGCCTAATGGTGTTAGTTTTGTCTTGGTGATTCGGGTGTCTAATAATGAGGTCTTCGTGTTTATTGCATCATTATTAGTATTATGGGGCTTGGAAACAGAGTTCTTTCAGATGTGAGGCTAATTTCCAATGCTAAGTTGATTTCGGGCAACTATTATGATCAAAAGTGTTATTTTGAACCCATTTGTGATGTGCTATATTGTGTGGTCGTACCTTATGGGTATAGTCATGAGTTAATGTATCTAGTTGAGTCTAATTCCGGATATGGATTTAGAATCGGGTCTTTTGGAAATGAGTAGAAGGTGAGAAATTGAGGTATGAGGCTTATCGGTGGTTATATAAAGGCTATATTGCAGTTGTGATTGTGTCATAAGGCTTATGTAGGTTGGGGTGACGTGGGATCACCCCCGGGTGTGTGTTGGAAGTTTGCATTCAGTGATTTGATGAGTTCGAGGTAAATCTTGGCACGTTCGAGGACGAATGTTTGTTTTAAGAGGGGGAGTTTGTAACGACCCGCCCGCTCGTTTTGAGAATTTAAACTCCGTTCGGTGGCGTAAGGTCATGAACAGCTTCACATTGGGTATACCGACCTGCGTGCGTAGTTGGATTCAGTTATCGGATAATCCGGAGTCGAATTGGGAGAAAAATGTCAATTTTGGAAGCTTAAGTGATGGAAGTTGACTGGAGGTTTGACTTTTGTGTAAACGACCTCGGAATGAGTTTTGGGTGATGTCAACAGCTTCTTATGATGATTTTGGACTTAGGCACGCGTCCGGAATTGGTTTTGGAGGTCCGTAGAGTAATTTGAGGTAATTTGGCAAAAGTTAGAATTTCAGTGATTTCGGCCGATAGGTGAAATTTTGATATTGGGCTCAGAATGGAATTTCGGGTGTGGCTGTAGCCCCTTTGTCTTATTTGTGACTTGTCTGCAAAATTTTACGTCATTCCGGGTTGAATTGATAGGTTTCGGCACGAGTTTTGATATTTGAAGATTTGAAAATTCATAAGTTTGATTTTTGGTTTGATTCGTCGTTTTGGTTTTGTTTTATGTGATTTGAAACCTTGAGCGAGTCCATGTGAGGTTATATGACTTGTGTTTGTGGTTGGACGGGGTCCCGGATGCCTCAGGTGTGTTTCGGATAGGCTTCGGGTCAATTTTCCCTCATTTTTCTCTATTGTTATGCCATCTAGTGTTTTCTTCTATGCGATCGCATAGGCACACCCGCGATCGCATAGTGTAATGTTGACCAGCCCAGTTTTCTTAATCGCGTTCACATAGGTTGGTTCGTGATCGCATAGCTCTGTAGGCTTCACCCTTCTGTTTGCTTCCTCTCAGTCCACGTTCGCATAGTGCTTCCATGTTGGGCATCAAATTATTCTTCTACGCGATCGCATTCCATGCTTCGCGATCGCATAGTGTGACATTGGCAGCTGATAAATTTTCCTCATACACGATCTCATAACTGCCTTCGCGATCGCATAAGACATTTGGGCCAGCATAGATTTTTTTCTACGCGATCGCGATGCTTTAAATTCTGGGCAGACAGAATATAATTCAAAATCGAGGGTTAAGCCATTTTTATCACATTTTGACTTCTAGAGCTCGGTTCTTGGCGATTCTTTGAGGGATTTTTACACAAATCGAATGGGTAAGTGTTCTTCAACTAGAATCAAATATATTTCATGACTTTATCTTTATTTTCATCATTTAGTTTGTGTTTTGAGTTGAGGAAAATGTGGGTTTTGAAAGAAAATTTCTAAAATGAAAAATCACGATTAGAGGGATAAAATGATATCGAAATTTTGATAAATTTTGTATGGTTGAACTCGTATCGGAATGAGTATTCGGATTTTGTAAAAATTTGACGGGTTTCGAGGTGCGGGCCCGGGAAGTCGACTTTTTGGTCAATTTTTATATTTTTGTAAAGATCAAAACTTTATTATTCGGAATAGTTCCTTATACGTTTTATGTGTACTTTGAAGTTGTTTTAGTTGATTTTGAGCCGTCCGGAAGTCTTTTCGCCCGAGAAGTTCATTTTGGACTACCAGGTTGTCCTGTTTGAGGTAAGTATCTTGCCTAACCTTATGTGGAGGAATTACCCCTTAGGATTTGAGTCTTCTATGCTGATTGTATCCCGTGTACGCGAGGTGACGAGTGTGTACCCGGACTTATTTGCAAATAGGTTGACCTTCTAGGATTCTCAGGTACTTATATTTCCTGTGTATCAAGTTGTAACTGTTAGGACTAAGTTTCTGGTTGCTAGTTTCATCTTTTCCGGCTTAAATTAGATCTTTCTTGCTTTTAGTTTCCCTTGTGTTTATTTGATCTTGATTGACTTAAATGAATATTTTACCTCTTCTACCATCTTGCTATATTTTCTTCATGAACTCCCTAATTGACTAGAATTAGTATTATCTAGCCCTATAATTGTTTAGTCGTACTTGGAATATCTATTCGTTGGTGTCAAACATGCCTGTGAGTCGTATACCGTAGTTTATATGATTTCCCTTAAGTGCTACTTAGGTTTAGTCAGATAATTATCCATGTTGATGGTATTTTCCTTGGTGTTGCCTATAACCGAGCATTGGTTCAAGCTGGGTTTTATTCTGTGAAGCTAATTGTTTAAGCGAGAATGGTTATTAGTTGTTTCCCTTGCCGGGATGATTTGGTTTCTTATTGTTGACTTGAATATTGTGGATTCGTTGTTATGTCTTGTTTCTCTCTGGTTAAGCTGTGTTCTTTACGCTCATTATCTCCTTTCGGTGGTTATTCCGTGTGAATGAGTTCTACTGTGCTGGTGACTTAAGTTCTTGATTTGATTGGCCGTCCTACATAGCATTTCTATCTTTTGTTGTCTTGTGAGTGTTGTGGCGATGTACGATGTTTTTGTCTTGTTGTGGTTGTTATCTCTGTTGGCTGCATTGCATATTTAAATTGGGACTACGGAAGTATTCCGGGAGCTTTCCCCATGTACTGCACTGCATATTTACATTGGGACTACGGACGTATTCCGGAGCTTTTCCTCTGTACTGAATTGCATATTTAAATTGGGACTACAGACGTATTTCGGGGGCTTTCCCCCTGTACTACATGACAAATTCTGAACTACAGACGAAGTTCTGGTAGAGTTATCTTGAAGATCTTTTGATCAAAGGATATATATATTGAAAAGTATAGCTGAAAAGCATTTATCTTGAAGAAAACTATGTCTGAAGGACTTTTATTTCAAAGGTATATTTGGAAAGCTCTTTTCTTGCAGAGAAACAATATTTGAAAGGCATTTAGTGGGGGAAATACATTTGAAAACCATTTATTGTGAAGGAACTATGTTTTGAAGAATTCTCTTTAAATATATGTGTATATATATATATATATATATTCGGAGGAAGTATATCTCCAAGAAACTTTCTATTTGAAGTGATTATATTCAAAGCTTTCAATATAAACTTATGGGTGAATGTTTACACTCAAAGTATTTTCCAAAGACGCTTGGGGTTGTTGGCTAAGGCCTGGCGTGGAAACTGTTGAAATGTTGAATTATTATTTGTTCATACCGAAATGTGATTTCTATTTGGTTTCGGGGTGTTCTCGTACATTCTTTGTGTATTGTTGTGATGTTCTGTTGTTATTGGTTGTATTCCCTTCCGCATTTCAGTAGTTATGTTGTGTATCCATTAGATAGATGTACATCCTGTCATTTCAATATTTATGTATGTTTGATTTATTCAATCAGTGGGTGTCCTGACTAGTCCTCGTCACTACTTCACCAAGGTTAGTCTTAATACTTACTGGCACCGCTGTGGTGTGCTCATTCTACACTTCTGCACATTTTTCATGTGCAAATCCAGGTATTGATTGTTAGTAGCTACGTGGATCATTGCCGAGGAGACTCAAGGTAAACCCGCTGCTGCATTCGCAGGCTCCAGAGTCACCTTCCTACTTTTATTCAATTGTTCTTACTTATTTCTAAACAGTTGTATTTAGAAGTTGTAACAAATTCTGTAGAGCTTATGACTTGTATTACCGGTTTTGGAAAATTATGATTTCTGTCAAGATTTATATATCGAGACTGTTAGAGTTCCTTTATCATTGTTGTTATTCAGTAAATGTTAGGCTTACCTAGTCCCTAGGACTAGGTGCCATCACGATGCTCAACGAAGGGAAATTTGGGTCGTGACAAAGTTTAAATGTGATTCGGACACGTTCGACGAACTTTGAATGTTTGAAAGTTTAAAGAAAGGTTTCGATCATCAATTCATAATTTTGATGTTTTTTGACGTCATTTGAGGGTTCAACTAAGTCTGTGTCGTGTTTTGAGATGTGTTGGTATGATTGGACGGGGCCCGGGGGGCATTGGGTGCAAATCGGATTGGAATGGGTCGAGTTTGGACTTGGAAAACTGTTGAAGTGCACCAAGTCTGATGCGACCGCACCTGCGAAGGACTTGGTTGCAGGTGCGAGACCGCAGAGGCGCGTTTGGCATCACAAGTGCAGAGTTGTGCTGGGCAGAGGGGATGCGCAGGTGCAAGGTATTGGCTGCACCTTCGAGATCGCATATGCGGGAAAAAGATGCGCATGTGCG
>ML300454.1:35194-63867 GCA_005239495.1 Nicotiana undulata
GGGGGGGGGAGGGGTGCGTGAGGACGATGTTTCCACAGAAGTGGAGTCCGGTAGCAGGTGCGACTCCGTAGAAGCAGAGTCTGGTCCGCAGAAGCAAAGGTAGGAGGGATGAAGGGGATCGCAGAAGAGAAATTTTTGGCAGATGCGATGATTGCCGGGCAAAAGACTTGTTTAAGTACGTGGGTTTGGCTCATTTTCATTTCATTTCTTCCATGGGAGCCGGCCTTGGAGCGATTGTGGAGCGTCATTTTAATCGTCAATCATGAGGTAAGTAATTTCTACAAGTTATGAGTTAAATATATGAATTTGGGCTTGTAAATACATGAAGAATTGTGGAAATTGTGGGATTTTAAGAGAAAACCTAGAAATAGATATTTTTGGGTTTTTCCCACGAAATATGGCATGAAGTTGGGAATAAATCATATATTTGAGTTCGTAAAATTATAGGTAAAGTTTATCTTAGAGAAATTTTGGAATCCGGGTACGTGGGCCTGATGGTTGACTTTTCGAGCGGAGTTGAGAATTGTTATAAATTGCTAAATTATAAGCATGAGAGTATATTTTGATAGATTTGCACATTGTTTGACTAGTTTCGAAACGTTTGGCTTGGAGTTGTGTGTTAGAGTGGCGTTGGAGCCGGTTATGGAACCTTGGAGCGAGGTAAGTCTCCTGTCTAACTTTGTGAGGGGGAAACTACCCCCTAGGTGATGTAATTTTTATATGCTATTAGTTGTGGGTGCTATGTACGCACAAATGGACGAGCCATACGTAGCTAAAGCATGTTACGTCCGGGTAGACTTAGGACTTTACTATGTAATACTTGAAATATTTGAATGCATTCTGCTGGCTTAACTAATTGAAATTATAATTGAACTTGATTTAGAAATGCATGCTTATATGATTGGCCAAGCCTTATTACCTTGAGTGGTTGGCAAGTAATTTGACAAATGGTAAAGTTTATACTCACCTTGTGTTCATATATTGTATCGTAAGCTTGTGTCTCGTAATTCGATAATTCATTTTCTTTTTTGTGGAGCGGGTCAAGCGCCTTGACAGGATTATGTACCACACTCTCATGGGAGTGGATCGTTCGCCTCGGCAGTATAATAGATGCATATGTGGTTCATGCCGCTCGACCCTCGGCAGTGTACACGTTATGATGGGATTGAGACGATCGCCTCAGTTGTCTCATATTCTTTCTGAAATCTGGCCGTACAACCTCGACATAATTGTGCATTATATCACTAGCAATCTGAACATTTGTGATATTATCCTTCCACTGATGCCTTGCATTTTATATGATATTTCTTATTCGTTTGTTGTTGGCACTTGATATTTCTGAGCTGTTGAGATAGAATACGAGATTGAGAAAATTGATATCGTTAAAAGAAATTTTGAGAAGATTTTGTTAGTTACAGATTTACCTCACTACTATTGTTGTACTCTTATCTGTTTATGATTTACTCTATCGATTTATTGGACCACTAGTAAGTGTCGATGTAGACCCTTTGTCACTACTTCTCTGGGATAGGCTAGATACTTACTGGGTATGCGCTAATTTGCGTACTCATGCTACACTTCTGCACTAAATGTGCATGATCTGACAGGTTCATTTAGTGATTATATTGGCTCGTAGGCGCAGCTGTTGAGGAGACTTTATGTGAGTTGCATTCCGGGCTACACATTGTAGTCCACAGAGTCTCCGTCGTATTATTTAATTTATCCTGTCTCATTTACATTCTAAACATATGTCGTATTATTATTGCACTCCTTAGTAAATGCAAATGTACTTGTGACGTCGGGTTTTGGGGATACTAGTTGATGCTTACAGTTCTATATATTATCTTCGCCTTTCATTTCTCTTAAAAACAACAATTTTGTACATTCCCGTGGATTTAAAAGTGTAAATTTTCTTTTCTTACTAAAATTTGTGATTTCAAAAGTAATAAAATAAGTAATTAAATTGCTCAATCACCACCGGCTTGTCTGACAACGACGTTAGGCGCCATCACAACCTATTGTGATTTTTGTGTAGTGACATTATATGTGCCGCAGTGGTTTAGCATCATATAATGTGATGCATAATTGCAGAAAAACTCACACGCAACAACAAGAAAGAGAGAACAATATAAAAATTAATTGTTTCCCATCCATGCATACTTACTTGAAAACTTTGAACCTTATTGCCTCGACTAATAATGGGATAGGAACATGTAATTTCTAAACTTCTTCCGAAATCGTACATTTTATTTTGGTATGCTAAACCTTGTCATAAACTGCCAATATTTAGTACATTAGAATTTTAAGAAGCCCAATAAAGGAACTGAAATCGTACTAAAATTTCTACAGTGAAAATATGACATTCAGTTAGTTTTCATAGTATTAGCAGTATTAATATTCCTTTTCAGGTCCTTCAATAATCTGTGATTATGTACTACAAATACTCACATAGAAGTAGCACCGAAAAAGTACGAATATCCATTTTATCACTTGACGAACTCATAGCAGATATATTGCTTGGCGATAGAAACATGTGTATTCTTAAAATCCAAATATATTTTGGTTTTGAAATTCTAATTCAAGAAATCCACCAACAAACAAATTAGGTTGATGAATGCATCAACCAACTAAGAAACTGAACCTGTATCCATTGAGAATAAAAATTAAGATATTAACAGATATTTCTTAACTCGTTGTAATAAAGATATCAATGTTTTACTTATTCTATTATCATTTTTTTTTTTTTTTTATACCTATAACAACTTTGACTTCTCCTAAATTATATTATAAGTTTCGCTTTATTCTCGTTTTTTTAACCAATCGCTCTTTATTAGGGATATTAATTGAAGAAGAAATTTTTCACTTTTGTATTCTCTTTTCTTTTTCTCCTTTTATTACTCTTCTATTAATTAACCTACAACAATCAACCTTTATTAGGGATATTAATTGAAGAAGAAGTCTCCCATTTATTATTCTTTTCATTTTTTCATTTTTTGTCGTACCACAATTTGTTTTTTCTAAAGAATAACTTTTTGTATTTATAATTTTATCCAACTTAGAATGTACTTATGAAGGGTAAAAAAGGTGAACAACATTTCATTAAAGTTCTTTATATATATATATATATATATATATATATACACACACACACATACACACACATATATTTAAACTTTTTTAGGAGTTGATTGCTCAAATGGTCACTCAATTTTGAGTAATTATATCAAAGTCGTCTATCTTTCTTTTGTCTTCCACATGTCGCTTTACTTTACCTAATTAGCTTTAGTGGTTTTTTTTGGGAAGTTGACATCGGGTGACAACATATAAGAGGAATTGGCAAAACTTTAACCTTCAATTATACGACTAAGGCAGTCCAAAAATATTAGCATGCATTGTATAGCCAAATCTCAAAAAACTTGCTTCCTATTTATTCTATCTCCCTATAACCCCCTCTCTACCTATCTTTTCTATTTCCCTCTCCCTTTCTCTTCCCATATTTATTCTTTTATCTCTATCTCTCCTCTTTCTCTCTCATAGCGAACAATCACAACAATCAGAGGGATGAAAAAGGTATCCATATTGACCTCACATCAGAGAAAATCAGATGCAAAATCTAAGAGAGAAAATAGAAAAAAATAGAGTTCAACATTTTTTTATTGTATTGAACGAGTGGGTGTGTAATGATCCGGATGGTCGTTTCGAGAGTTATAGCCCATTTCTGATTCTTTTTATGTTATTCAGCTATATTGTGTTATACCGGGTTAGTCGGTTCGGGTCTGGAGTGGTTTCAGAGTTAATTGAGACACTTAGTCTCTGTGAGATAAGCTTAAGTTGGAAAGGCCAACAAGATGTTGACTTATGTGTAAACGATATCGGATTTGAATTTTATGATTCCAATAGCTATGTAGGTAATTTAGACTTAGGAGCATGTCCGGAATATAATTTGGAGGTCCGTAGAAGAATTAGGCTTCAATTGGCAAAAGTTAAAAATTTGGCGATTTTTGTCGGCAGTGGAAGATTTGATATCGGGGTCGGAATGGATTTCTAGAAGTTGGAATAGATTTGTGGTGTTATTTGTGACGTGTGGGTAAAATCTGAGGTCATTCAGACGTGGTTTGGTAGGTTCGGCGTCGTTTGTCGAATTTGGAAGTTTAGAAGTTTAGAAGTTCTTAGGCTTGAATCCGAGGGTAATTTTGTGTTTTGATATTGTTTTGAGTGATTCGAATGTTCGAATAAGCTTGTATGGGGTTATATGACTTGTTGACATGTTTGGTTGAGGCCCGGAGGGCCTCGGGTGTGTTTCGGATGGCTAACAGATCAAGTTTGAAGTTTGGAGAATTGCCGAAGTTGGTTGTTGCTGGTGAAATCGCACCTGCGAGGGTATTACCGCAGGTGCGACGCTGCAGGTGCAGTGGGACTGATGCAGGTGTGGGAGTGTGTTAGACCGAGGAGAACCGCATGTGCGAGTGGGTTTTTCGCATCTGCGAGCCAGAAGAAGCGGGTAGTTGCCCTCAGAAGCGAAAGAGAGGAGGTCAGGCGGTGGCCGCAAGTGCGAGGTCTTTTCCGCACCTACGATGTCGTACATGCGGATAGGGAGCGCAAGTGAGGAGTTGGAGATTTAAATGATTTCTGCATATGCATAGGTTTTTTCAAAAATGCGGAACTGCAGATGTGAAAAGCCTGGGCAGAAACTATAAAAATAAGACTTTGCGAATTTTTGTTCATTTCCACCATTTTCAAGTCAGTCCTTGGAGCTTATGGATTGATTTTGAAGGGGATTCAAAGGTTTTTCGGTGAGGTATGTTGCTTGAGCTCTAATTCTCCTAGCTATGGTGTTTTCCCGTTGTTTTATCATCATATTAGTGGAATATGGAAGTGAAAATAGGGGGTCAGGGCTTGGAATTTTGGAGAGTGTAAATTGAGGATTTGAGGTACCAAATGATGTTGGATTTGATAAATTCTGTATGGTTAGACTCGTGAGTGAATGGGATTTCAAGTTTTGTGACTTTTGTCGAATTTCGAGACGTGGGCTCGGGGGCTGGGTTCTAGCCATTTTCGGGTTTTGAGTCTAATTTGGTAAGCTTTTTTGTGGAATTCATTCCTTTAGCGTATATTGATGGTATTGTACTAGTTGTGATTAGATTCATAGAATTTGGAGGCCGAATCGAGGGGAAAGAGCATCGCGGAGTAGAGATTTGCTTGGCTTAAGGTAAGTAACGGTTGTAAATCTAATCTCGGGGGTATGAAACCCCGGATTTTGTGTCAGGTGACTATTTGGAGGTGACGCACATGCTAGGTGACGGGTGTGTGGGCGTGCACCATTGAGGATTTTGACTTGGTGCATCCCGTAGAAACTGCAAAGAATATCCTGTTGTAGCTATATGCTCCTTATATGTTTAGAAAGATGTACTGTAAATCATTCTAGATGCCATGTCTAGGCCTTATGCCAGTATTGTTTGGACCCTTAGAGGTCTTTTCTTGTTGTCCTCTCATTGTTTTGGTTGAAAGTCTCTACTCAGTCATGTTTATGCATATTTACATCATAGCTTAGTCTCTTTTGCTCTATCTGATGTATCATATAATTGTTGTTTGGGCTGATTACTTTGATTTCTGAGAGCCCGAGAGACTGGAGAGATTTATGATTGAGTGAGGTCGAGGGCCTGATTTGTGAGGACATTTATGCAATCAGGTTGCACGCTGCATCCTGATTCTGTACACACCCTAGTGAGTGCATGTACCTACTAAGTGCGAGTGCAAGTGAGAGTGAGAGTGAGAGTGCCGAGTGCTGAGTGATTGGGAGGCATGAGTGATTGTGAGGCATAAGTGATTGTGAGGTTGGATTGATTGGGAGGACTAAGTGATGTTTTGCCCAAGGGGCGGTATATGATTTCATCTTTTGTGCTCATAGCTGCTTTGAGTCCTTGTTTGAGAACTGTTGAAAGATATTTTTAATGATTTTACTTAAACCTGGTTTAAACAAGCTGATTTGATTTTGAACTATGGTTTTAAAGCATGTCGTGCTTTACTGAATCTTGTGGTATGAACTATACTTGCATTTAGCTCGTCACTACTTCTCAGTCTTTATTTACTGTTGTTACTTACTCAGTTGGCGTACTCATGTTACGTCATGCACCTTTTGTGTAGATCCAGGCATTTCTAGACATGGTAGCGGTTGTTGATTTATCCAGCTGTGGATCACCGGAGATAGCAAGGTAGCTGCATGGCGATCGCAACCCTGCTTTTCTTCTTCCTTATCTTCCTATTAGTTGTATTTTGGTTTTTACCAGACTATGTTAGTCTTATTGTTATCAGACGGTTGTAGTAGTTTCTCATGACTCAGTGACACCCTGATGTCGAGCTATCTTTCCGCACTTTTATTTTGAGTTGAACTATTTTATGAAGGTTCTATCATGAAGATCTTTGAATTATCTTTTAAAATGAAATAGCTACGTGTTTTGGTAATTGTGTCGGCTTTCCTAGTACCATTATAGGCGCCGTCACGACAGGGTTAGTTTGGGGTTATGATAAGTTGATATTAGAGCCTAGGTTACATAGGTCTCACAAGTCATGAACAGGTTTAGCAGGGTCTTACGGATCGGTGCGGAGACGTCTGTACTTATCTTCGAGAGGCTACAGAACCCTTAGTAAAAATCTCACATTCTTTAATTCTTGTCGTGTGAATCTGCTGATTCTGGTAACTAAACTTCTATTGTTTCATTCTCTAACAGATGGTGAGGATTCAAATTTCTGGTCAGGAGCACCAGCCACTAGTACCACTAGCTAGGGCCGCGAGAGGCCGATGCCGGGGTAGGGTAGAGGTGCATCCCACACATCAATTGGGGCAGTACCTGTAGACCCTCCAATTGCTCCAGATTAGGACCAGGTCCAAGTCACAGATGTCCCAGCGGGACCAGCTCTGCCACCACCTATGCCTTTGTGATTCCTGGCCTTCAGGAGGCCCTAGCTCAGATCCTGTTAGTATGTACTTGCCTTGATCAGGCGGTATCTATTTCTACGGCCGAAGCCACTTGTCAGGTCGGGGGAGGCACTCAGACTCCCGCCGCCCGCGCACCGGAGCAGGTTGTTCAGGGACTTCAGACGTCGGGGACACCACCAACCCAGCCGGTTGCAGTTTCTCAAGACTATGTGGTTCCTGTTATGCCGGATGATGATAAGCGTAGATTGGAGAGGTTTGGGAGACTCCAGCCTCCATCTTTCAGTGATGCAGAGGGTGAGGATGCACAGGGCTTCTTGGATAAGTGTCAGAGAATGCTCCATACAACAGGTATTCTAGAGACCAGTGGGGTCTCATTCACTACCTTCCAGTTCTCTAGGGCTGCATTCATCTGGTGAGAGGATTACAAGAGGCGTAGGCCGGTTGGCACAACACCCCTTACTTGGCAGCAGTTCTCTGTTATCTTTCTAGAGAAGTTTGTGCCTTAACAGGGAGGAAGTGCGCAGACAGTTTGAGCAACTTCGTCAGGGTGATATGTCTGTGACATAGTATGAGTAAAAATTCTCAGAGTTGTCCCGTCATGCTATTTTTTTGGTTCTCACAGACAGAGAGAGGATCAGGAGGTTTATAGATGACCTCACTTTTCAGCTTCCATTTTTTATGACCAGAGAGAGAGTGTCTGGTGCTACTTTTGATGAGGTTTTCGACATTGCTCGGCAGATTGAGATGATTCAGGTTCAAGAGAGGGTAGAAAGGGAGGCCAAGAGGCCTTATGGACAGGGTGGAGTCAGTGGTGCTCCTCATGGGGGTCAGTTCCAGAACGGCAGAGGCCGTCCATTCAAGCATGCTCAGTCAGCCCGCCCAGTTCACCGTGGTGCATCATCGAGCCATAGTTCTCAGAGTTCTCATCAGGGCCACTCATCACTCAGTGCCCTCCCGGCCCAGAGTTCGTCTCGTGCTCCATCATATCAGGGCTCCTCCATGCCAGGTTATTCTACAAGTTATCCCGGTGCTAGGGGTTCCCTTCAGTTCCCGTCACCAGCACCAAGGAGTTATTTTGAGTGTGGGGAGTTTAGGCATATGTGGAGGCAGTGTCCTCCTCATCATAAGGGTCCGCCTCAGTAGAGGAGTCAGCCTTCGACTTCAGTACCAATTACTTCACCACCCGCCCAGCCAGCTAGGTGTCGCGCCCCCTTTTTCCTCGCACGTGTTAGGTACGTGGAGATCGGATTTCATGACAGTTGGACAACTCCTTAAAGGAAAAGGTTTAAGGAAGAGTCGCCACCTAACCATTTTATGGTGCGTTAGGGCACCTAGAATAACTAACTCATAAACTAGTTTGCATTACCAGAGATTGGGTAAAGGCTTGAAGTTATCCTAAGGGGAAGGTATTAGGCACCCCTCAAGATCCACAACTATGGGTCCCAGCCAAGTAATTTTGTGAATTTGGACGGTAAACAAATAGCAAACAAGGCACATGTAAGAGGGGATTTCAAACAAGTATAAAATCTTTATTAAAGGTTTTGGAAAAACATTAGGGTAAAACATTTGAGAGAATTATCCTAGGTTTGAAGTAATACGGATCACATCAATGCAATACCCGATAGTCAGAGCTACACATGGTATTAGCATCGGTCATCATATCCGTATTCTACCCTTCCCACCCCGCAAAGGCATTTAGAAACGCGCATGTTGGTTACGAAGCTTATTGCGTGCTATTACCCGTCCCATCCTATCAGTCCTGGAGGATATTTAGGACTACTATTCCTACAAGGTGAGTACTGGGCTGACCCTTAAGTTTTAAAGGATAAACTCTAAGCGACAAGTAAGAAAAACAGTTAGGACTTACACATATGGGATACACATAACAAACATATGGCTCAAATATCCCTCCCCAAGTAAGGCATGTAAATAGCACGTCTCAAATACAACAAAGGTCTCAGATTCAGAACCTAAGCAGGAATTCTAGGTGTGAAGACAGTAGCAAGTAGCAGGATTTAATGAGTTTCAGAAAAGAATGCATGACTGATTTTTAAAACTGATGCAGTTTATAGGCAGTGTACAAAAAATAGTTTCTGATTTTTAGCAAACGTTGGGCCTAAGGTTTGCCTAGGCGTCTGAATATATATTGATTACTATTTTATAAAATCGGTGGAATACAGGTCTTTAAACTTGGCTTTAATAAACAGGTAATGAGATGATGCAAGTCCTATGTGCATGATATCTAAGAATGCAAAGATAGAATGGTGAAGATGCAACTAGTTTTAAACTTTGGAAAAGAGCGCAGAAAACATTTTTTTGAACTGTTGAAACAGATTTTCAGCAAGATTATTAACTACACGAACGATATCGGATTTGATTTTTTATTTTATTAGTGAACCTAACACATGCTTTCTAGGCGTTCAATAGGGTACTTAACACAAAACCTTAAATATAGACATGCTGAAAATAGATCCCTAAGATAACATGGCCTCTAATGCAAATAAAGATAATTCTGTTGTAACTATAAGCAGGATGTCTAGATGTGAATATGCATGCAGAGGCAGTATTTTAAGACAGTTATATAGAATTATTCGAATGAGAACAAGATTTCTGAATGAGGCAGCAGTAATTATAACAGGTATTTTTAGCATGATTTTTCTAAGTGAGTATGCATGTGATTAGATACAAACATAAATATACCTAAGACAGCATTTCTAATGCATAGTAGATATGTTCTAAACAAGGTTTCTATGCACAGAGATAAAATAAATCCTAAGACATGATTTCTACCCAAAATTATACTAGGCATGCGTAGTCCCACCCTTTCACTATCCATCCCCGGAGTTGTTTTTACAAATAATTATTACAGACCAGTATAACATGAATTAAACAACTGAATAAGAAAAATCAAGAAGCTATACTATAGAGAGCCTAACGGTAGGCCCAAATACCAGATCCACTTGCCATAGGCCATGGCCTTTCAACCCAAGTGTGTCATAGTCTCCAAGGACCTTAGAAGATCCTGGACAGTTCTTCACACCCAGGTATCCTAGCCAAGGATGAGTAAGTGCAGTGTAGAGTGCCATCCTTGTGTGTCAAAGTTCAATGGGTACTCAAGGTCCCCAAGGCAATGCTCACACGAAGGGAGCAGAACCTAGAATCTAAGAGTAGTGGGAAGTGCTTGGATTTTAAAAGAGAGTTTGAGCTTGAAAAGAGTAGTTGAGATAACAGTTTTGAAAAGATGATTTCAGAAAGTGATGAAGGACTTTGGTAAAACCGTTTATTAAAGAGAGAAGCAATACAACTGTAGCCAGCAGGTAAAAGAACCCATGAAAGCGCAAACACAAACATGGGTAAGGGACTGGGGACAAATAACATTAAATATTAGAGTTAGGCAGATTTATAGTTGTCACATAGTTACCATATAGTTGTCACATAATAGCACAGATTAATAGGATCAGGATCACATAATATTCAAGTAGCAGGAGAGGCAGATTTTAGGCATAGGATGAGAGCAAGTAATAATAATCAGGTCATGGTAAGAAACATCAACCTATGAGCACATAAGCCTGCCAGAGTCTCAGAATGAACTTGAGACATATCAGACTCAAAGAAAGGGAGGGATGGTAGGGGGTATGATAATGACATGATTACCGGGAATCACATGAAAGCAGGATACATATTCAAATTTAAAAAAAAGGAAAAACATGATGGGGTTAAGCTTATTACATGGTAGATAGTAGAACCGTAGGATAAAACACCTAAGGAACAACAAATAGGTAAACAAGAACTGGAGCATGTTGTGTGGATGTTACAAAAACTAAGTCAGAGACATACCAGTCGAGTAATGAGAATAGCAAAGTGCAAGAGATAGCACAGCAACAACAGTAGGCAGAACAAAGAGAGAAGCAGTAAAACAGTAGTATGCAGAATGGGAGAGCAAAAGCAGGATAGTAGTATGCAGAAGCACAAGATCAAAATAGAGATTGCTCAGTCTTGGCTTTAAGCCGACTGAGTAGCCAGTAATAGATGCAAAGAGAAAGAAGAGATGGGTATGCAAACACAGAAAAAGTTTAGAACAATGTGATCAGTGATGGCTAATATCAGTGTGTGTCTCTGTTAAAAGAAAGAAGACATGGTCTTTATATAGTTTTGAAAATGAATAGTGCATAGGAAAATTATGGAAATAACAATCAATCAATACCAATC
Organism: Nicotiana undulata; assembly: GCA_005239495.1. Lineage (NCBI taxonomy): Eukaryota > Viridiplantae > Streptophyta > Magnoliopsida > Solanales > Solanaceae > Nicotiana > Nicotiana undulata. The sequence continues at coordinate 46,341 of ML300454.1, forward strand.
AAGACAACTGGACTCCTTTAACTAAGGATTCTAGTTCAAACGGCCAGTCAAGGTAAAATAAGGAAAAGAAATCAGTCTAATTAAGGCTGATTCTGTTAAATTAGGGCAAAGAAATCACATAGTGCATAAATAAAGCCAGATACATAGTGTATAATTAAGGCAAGTTGAACTAACCATGTATTTATAAAGTAAAAATAGGGCATCAGTTTGAAAATCAATTGAGGGGATCTCAGATTCAATTACAATCATAGGGAATCCGAAATAGTTGAAGAAAGCCTCTCATAAACATGGAAGCAATTCAAAATTGGTACAGAATTACATAAAGAACACACAAGATCATGTATTTAAGGAAAACATCACAAGCATGGGATTTTTACACAAAAGGATCAGTACAAATCAACAAGTAAACAACCAGTAGGGTAAAGGTCAGAGTTTTCAAACATTTAAATACCAGTCATTGATTAACACAAAGATATACTCATTAGAACAGCAGAAATTAGAGGTTATGACAACGAATCGAAGCAAGAGTTACAAAGAACACACGAATGCATAGTCAAGTAATACAGACCAACCCAGAACGCTAGGGTTTCGTCAATAACAGTTCAGATAACACGAAATCAGGAGATAATCGCTTAAACACAACATAGATGATTAAAAATCAAAAGGGAAAGCTATTTGAGAACAGGGTAGAGAAAACATAATTTTCGAAATTGTTAAAAACAAAATTTTCCGGAGAAAAATTTGAAGAAACTTCATAGCATTGTAAATATGAAACGGATCTAAAAGAAAAACCCAAAAAATACAGAAGATTAGGGTTTTGTGGAACCCAGAAAAGAGGGCAAACCTCGTGAGTGACCTCGATTTAGGCTAGGGATACTGCAAACTTACTCAACACGGCCGGGGGGTAACCGAAAAATGGCAAGAGACCCAAAGGGTGAGTGAACCGCTCCATGTTCATCTGAAGAGCCTAGGATATCACTGGATCGGTGCAAAATGGATAGATGACCAAGAGATGATGAAGATCCATAGATTTTGGTGAGCAAACTGGCCAGAGAAGGTGAACAGACCTCATCGGAGGGGAGAAGCCAAGGAGGCTTCTAGAGAGTAACAGAGAGAGAATGAGAGATAGAGAGAGATGAAGAGTCTCGAAAAGAGACGGGGAAGGGGGGTAGGTTAGAGATATTTAGAAAGATTTGATATGGACCGTTGATCAGATTTGATCAACGGTCAAGATCTAGTCTTAGAAGGGCCGGGTGTGAATTGGTTTGGGATGGGTAGGAGTTAAAATCTGATGGGTTGGGGTTTGAATGTGGCTAGAATTTAAATAGGAATAGGTTAGATGTTAAATACCCAATTTGAATAGGATAATTAATTAATTAAAATAGCTAATAATTGTAAAAAGTGAAATTAAAACCAAATAAAGGATATTATGATAATTAACTATTATAAAATATAAAAATGATTAGTTATTTATTTTAAAATGGTATAAATGCGTATTTGTGCTATTATTGCAAAAATTGATGAAATTAACTAAATAGTGCCAATATTGGCTAATTTGTGAAATAATTAAATCCTAAGGGGATGAAAATAGGATATGAATAACATATTGAGTGAGAAAATGATTTGAAATTATTTATAACATCGCTTATGCATAGTTATAAATAATTATGGAACATAAAAATATTAAATAAACAGGAAAATAATTTGATAAAAATACGAAACATTATTGAAAAATATCGATTACTGTAGAGAGTGATTTTGAAGGTATATATGCAAATCTGAAAATAGTCTAGGAAACAATTGGGTATCAACATCTGCCCTCTTTACCCGGGAAGGATGAAAGAGGTTTTTGGTAAAGATATGATGGCCAATTTTGACCAAGTGGAAATGATAGGAAAGATTTAGGTCGCTCCCTGGCTTCCGTGATGCCTACATATCCCTGGTTTTACATGAATCAGGCCATATGTAGTTTTGGAATCACCGGTGAAGTATACCGGTGACGCTTTACAAGAACGGACGCCAAGTGCAAGGTAAGGTGAACAAAATGGCTTATGGGGTGGTTAGGAGAACTGGAGCGGTCCGATCCTGCCTGGCCAGCTGTTCCTAGTCGGATTTCCTGCAAACAAATAACAAGCATATATTGTGCATAATTTAAACATGATGCAAGTTCCCGTTGGACTATGAATGTTGTCTTTAGACGGTTGAGGATGACGTCTTTAGACCATGATGTCCTGGGCCATGAATCACTAGATGCGGGATTCACAGGCTATGAAATGATGTTCTCGGGCCATGAGGATGGTGCCTCCGAACGATGATGCCTTTGAATAATGATATGCAAGGTGATAAAAGAGATCCTCGGGCCATGAAATGATGTTCTCGGGCCATGAAGTTGGTGCCTCCGAGCGATGACGCCTTTGGACAAGTTGGCGATATTTCAGCCCATGAAAAATGCAGTAGCATGATGCTAACAAGACAGAGCTTAGTCTTGCAAAATTTAGAAAGGGAAGTGCTTAGCCCGAAAGGAAGCAAAAATAAGTAACGACATGAAAAGTGGTTGCTTTGAAAAGTGAATGAGAGGTAGCATGGAACCTCGGAAGGCAGAATGGTAGCCTTATGCAATGCAGGAAATAAAAATGCAGAGAGGGAGGTAGCGTGGAACCTCGAAAGGCAGAACAGTAGCCTTATGCAATGCAGAGATAAAATGCAGGAGGTAGCGTGGAACCTCGGAAGGCAGAATAGTAGCCTTATGCAATGCAGGGGATAAAATGCAGAGAGAGGTAGCGGGGAACCTCGGAAGGAAGAATAGTAGCCTTATGCAATGCAGGAGATAAAATGCAGAGAGAGAGGTAGCGGGGAACCTCGGAAGGCAGAATAGTAGCCTTATGCAATGCAGGAAACAAAATGCAGAGAGGGAGGTAGCGTGGAACCTCTAAAGGCAGAATAGTAGCCTTATGCAATGCAGGAAATAAAAATGCAGAGGGAGGTAGCGTAGAACCTCGGAAGGCAGAATAATAGCCTTATGCAATGCAGGAGATAAAAATGCAAAGGGAGGTATCGTGGAACCTCGCAAGGCAGAATAGTAGCCTTATGCAAGAAATAAAATGACAGTAAGAGTTCTTAGCTAGTGATGAATTACGACTATATGATTATTGTGAATGAACCGTTGTTTGCATTGATGCTAAATGTTGGTATGTGCGATGGGTGTCTTTGAGAAATATACGTCCTTCGAGAGGATAATATGTTTTGGGCTTTGGCCATCTTTGTGCCTGCATCCAAAGAAAAATCGTGAGTTCTGTAAAGGGAAGGTTAGTTCGTATCCCCGCTGGCTTGGCTTGACCTGTTTGCTTGATGATGATAACATTTTTGGTATCGCAAGGGTAACATTTGCTAAACAAGCTGTTTTAAGAGATGAGTATGCATGATTTTATAAAAATATGATAAAAATAGTTTTTCCTTAGATGAACCGACGACCGTGACGCAGTTCGAGACATTGCAACCTCTCTTTCTACGAAATTTTGAGGGTCCTCCTCAAAATTCTTCCCTAGTTTGATGGGTGAATGACTCTGATTGCTGCCTGCTCGGCGATCGGCTGAACTTGCTTCAGAATTTTGAGGGTCCTCCTCAAAATTCTGCCCCAGTTGGCTGGGTGGATGCTTTTGGACTGCTGCTTGCCTCAAAATTTTGAGGGTCCTCCTCAAAATTCTGCCCTAGTTTCCAATTATGGGGGAAAATGAATTTTTTATTGAATTGTGACCGAACCCATAGGGCAGCCTACGTATCCCCTCTTAAATGGGAATCAGGTCAGGCGTAGTTCAATTTACAACATTGAGAAAAGCATAAAGAGTTACACATAGTAGCGCTTGACTGCATCTGAGTTGATTGGTTTTGGCCAAATTTCTCCGTCCATTTCTGCGAGTATAAGTGCTCCTCTTGTCAGCACTCTATGAACCCTGTACGAGCCCTGCCAGTTGGGAGAAAATTTTCCTTTGGCTTCATCCTGATGTGGAAAGATGTTTTTTAACACCAATTGCCCTGGTGTGAATCGTCTCGGCTTTACTTTCTTGTTGAAGGCTCTGGTCATCCTGTTATGATATAATTGGCCATGACAAACTACGTTCATTCTCTTTCCGTCTATGAGGGCTAGTAGTTCATAACGGCTCTTTATCCATTCTGCGTCGCTGAGCTCAGCTTCTTGTATGATTCTCAGAGATGGAATCTCAACTTCGGCAGGAATAACAACCTCTGTACCGTAAACCAACATATAAGGAGTTGCCCCGGTTGACATGCGGACTGTGGTACGATTCCTCAACAAAGCAAATGATAATTTCTCATGCCATTGCTTATGCTTTTCTATCATTTTTCTCAGTATTTTCTTGATGTTTTTGTTGGCAGCCTCAACGGCTCCATTCATTTGAGGTATGTATGATGTGGAGTTCTTGTGTTTGATTTTAAATGTTTCACTCATGGCTTTCATCAAGTCACTGTTGAGATTATATCCATTATCGGTGATGGTTGATTCTGGAACTCTGAACCGACAAACAATGCGGTCGCGGACAAAGTCGGCTACGACTTTCTTGGTGACTGCTTTGTAGGAGGCTGCTTCGACCCATTTAGTAAAGTAATCAATGGAAACCAGAATGAACCTGTGTTCGTTAGAGGCGTCAGGCTCGATTGGTCCAATAACGTCCCTGCCCCAGGCGGCGAATGGCCATGGTGAACTTGTTGCATTAAGATCACTCGGAGGTACCTTTATCATATCCCCGTGTATCTGACATCGGTGGCACTTTCAGACATACCGGATGCAGTCCGTCTCCATGGTCATCCAGAAATAACTGGCTCGAAGTATCTTATTTGCCAAAACAAAACCGTTCATATGTGGGCCGGTCCCAGCGTGAATTTCCTCCAATAATTTTGATGCTTCCTTTGCATCAACACACCTTAATAGCCCCAAATCGGGAGTCCTCCTATACAGGATTCCTCCGCTGTGAAAGAAGTTGTTAGACAATCTACGAAGTGTGCGTTTTTGAGTGGTATTTGCAAGCTCTAGGTATTCTCCTTTTGCCAAGTACTCCTTGATATCATGAAACCAAGGATTTTCGTCTGCTTCTTCTTCAACATGGGCACAGTAAGCTGGTTGATTGTGGATTTTCACTGGAATAGGATGAATGAAATTCTTGTCTGGATGCTGGATCATAGATGATAGAGTAGTTAAAGCATCGGCGAACTCATTCTAGATTCTGGGGACATGCGGGAACTCTATCTTTGTGAACCTCTTTCTCAACTCCTGAACATGATGCATATATGGCAATATCTTGGAATTCTTGATTGCCCATTCTCCTTGTACCTGGTGTACCAGTAAGTCTGAGTCACCAATCACTAACAACTCCTGGACGTTCATGTCGACGGCCATGTTGAGCCCTATGATGCAGGCCTCATATTCAGCCATATTGTTGGTGCAGGGAAATCTGAGTTTTGCGGATACCGGATAATGCTGACCGGTTTCTGATATCAGGACTTCTCCAATACTAACCCCTTTGAAGTTTGCTGCTCCATCAAAGAACATCCTCCAACCGTCGTAGGATTCTGCAATGTCTTCTCCTACGAATGATACCTCTTCATCGGGGAAATACGTTTTCAGGGGTTCGTATTCTCTGCCCACAGGATTCTCAGCAAGATGGTCTGCTAGTGATTGTCCTTTGACAGCCTTTTGAGTTATGTAAATAATGTCGAACTCGCTCAGCAGGATTTGCCACTTGGCTAGCTTGCCAGTGGGCATAGGCTTATGGAAGATGTACTTTAGTGGATCCATCCTTGATATGAGGTATGTTGTGTAGGAACAGAAGTAGTGCATTAGCTTCTGGGCGACCCAAGGCAAGGCACAGCAAGTGCACTCCAATAAAGAATATCGGGCCTCATGTGGGGTGAACTTCTTGCTGAGGTAGTAGATCGCTTGCTCCTTTCTTCTTGTTTCGTCATGTTGCCCAAGAATGCAACCGAAAGCTTAATCCAGTAGCACAAGGTAGAGTAACAGAGGTCTACCTAGCTCAGGCGGTACCAAAACTGGCGGTGTTGACAAATACTCTTTGATTCTGTCAAAAGCCTTTTGACAATCCTCGGTCCACTTATTTGCGACATCCTTCTTTAGCATCTTGAAGATCGGTTCACAAATGACTATAGGTTGTTCTATGAATCGGTTGATGTAATTAAGTCTCCCCAGGAAACTCATAACATCCTTCTTGTTCTTTGGCGGTGTAAATTCCTGAATGGCTTTGACTTTGGATGGATACAATTCTATTCCCCGACGGCTTACAATGAACCCCAGTAACTTCCCAGCAGGAACCCCGAATGCACACTTCGTAGGGTTCAGTTTCAAATTGTATTGTCTTAACCTGTTGAAGAACTTCCTCAAATCTTCCATGTGATCAGCAGATTTCTTTGATTTGATAATGACGTCGTCCACATACACCTCAATCTCTTTGTGAATCATGTCATGGAATATAGTAGTCATAGCCCTCATGTAGGTGGCCCCTGCATTCTTCAGGCCGAATGGCATCATCTTGTAACAGTATACTCCTCATGGCGTAATGAACGCCGTTTTCTCAGCATCTTCTTCATCCATCCAAATTTGATGATAACCAGCAAAGCAATCTACGAATGACTGTAACTCATGTTTGGCGCAGTTGTCAATCAGAATGTGTATATTTGGCAAGGGGAAGTCGTCTTTCGGACTGGCCCGGTTGAGATCCCGGTAGTCGACACAGATTCTAACCTTCCCGTCCTTCTTCGGCATAGGTACAATGTTAGCTAACTATGTTGGGTACTCAACTACCCGGAGAACTTTGGCGCTGATCTTCTTGGTAACTTATTCTTTGATTTTCAAACTCATGTCGGGTTTGAACTTTCTGAGCTTTTGCTTTACCGCTGGACACATTGGATTGGTTGGCAGTTTGTGAGCCACAATGGACGTACTTAGACCAGTCATGTCATCATACGACCAGGCGAATATGTCCTCGTATTCCCTTAGAAACTCGGTATACTCTTTCTTTTCTGACGGTGACAAATGAATACTGATCTGTGTTTCCTTGACGTTCTCTGAATTCCCTAGATTGATAACTTCAGTCTCGTCCAGGTTGGACTTAGGTCTGTTCTCAAAGTTCTCAATTTCCTTGAAAATCTCGTCGGGTATATCATCTTCCTCTGAATCAATGTCCATTTGTTGTGTTGTCTCATTGCACGTCACAGTCATCAGTTCATCAAGATAAGTAATAGTAATGTTGTATAGATAAAGTAATGGGAGAAAACAGGAGCAAATAAATATAAGATTCATAAGGAAATTAAAAATGCTTTGATAAATGAATAACTGTTTTGAACATCGAAAATCTTATTGCAGGAATGGAAAAATGTAGAAAAGGGAAAATCACTTAGTAAATAAAATAGTAAATGCTTGTTTTTAGCCTTGCTACCCCGAGGCTCGATGGGCTTTGGTCGTCCGGACATACCAGTTCCTGAGATATGTTCCCTTGCTCACTGCCTGTATGGAAGGGCCTTCCTCCCCCTCCTCCTCGAAAAAAATATAGCAATCCATGTCCCTGTCGTCTAGAAACAAGTTCCTCATTGCCGCTAGTGATTCTTCTTCGTCGAACCCATAGATGATATCAGCCTACTGGAAAGTCTGATCCAAATGAGGTATTAGCTGCTCCAAGGGGTAATAGTGACCGCGCCATTGGGGCGACTAGTTTTTGAATTCTTCCCATGTATACTCATACCCCAGACCGAAAGTGGTACCATGTTTCTTGAGCTTGATGGGTTTGGGGATCCCCTGAAGGTTCTTGCCGATTCCCTTGCCAGGCTCATACCCTCGCCAATTCATCATAATTGCAATCTTGCTATCCCACCATTGGTCTTTGTCGACAGCATTGACCCGCTCGATATGGTGGTAGGTTCCTCCACCCAGCTTTCTTCTTCCATTGATCAGAGGAATAGTCTGACGGCTATAGATAGGGTTTCTACCATCGCCGTGAATGATTACCTCCTGATGGTTCCACTCGAACTTCACTGCCTGATGCAGCGTTGAGGCCATAGCCCCAGCGGCATGGATCCATGGTCGTCCTAACAACAAATTGTAAGATGCCGGGATATCTATCACCTGAAAGTCCACCTCGAACCAGGTTGGTCCCATCTGTAAGCATAGACTGATCTCTCCCATGGTAGACCTTTGAGAACCATCGAAGGCCTTTACATTGATCGCTCCATCCTTTATCTCATGTAGTCCCTTACCCAACTTCTTGAGTGTTATCAGCGGACATATGTTAAGACTAGACCCTCCGTCGACAAGAATCCTGGTTATGAAATAATCTTCGCATTGCACGGTGATGTGCAGAGCCTTGTTATGTCCCAATCCCTCAGGTGGCAACTCGTCTTCGTGAAAAGTGATTTTGTGGCTTTCCAGTACTTGGCCTACCATGTTGTCCATTTCCCCGCTAGTGATGTTGTTCGGTACATAGGCTTCACTCAATACTTTCAGCAAAGCGCTTCTGTGTGTCTCAGAGTTCTGCAGCAGAGAGAGAATGGATATCTGTGCTGGTGTCTTTTTCAGTTGGTCGATGAACGAATATTCTTTAGCCTGTATTTTCCTCGAAAGATCATCTGAACCTGTCTCAATGAGGGGAGGCTGGTTGGCAGCATGCTTGCTTGACTCAGCCAGATGCTTAAGGGTATAGACTCTACCAGTTCTTGTCATACCCTGTGCTGCGATGGCTTCTTCAGACCCGCGTGGTTGACATCGCCACCGGGACTGGTGCGACTATCCTTACTTCAAATGGCACAGGGGCTTTGGGCGGCAAGACTGCAATCTCGAAGGGTGCGGGTGCATTTGCCGGAGACACGAAATCAACCTCAATTGGCACTGGTGCCTTCGCCTCTGCAGGTGGTGCTGCTTCAAACTCAAGTGGGATAGACATATTCACCTTAGCATTCTCAGATGGTTGAATCTGGACTATGATCAGGTTGAGAGTAACTGCAGGTTTCTTTGGGTCATCGCCTTCTGCGATCAACCCGATTGACCCCTCGGGATCCAAATCATCTTCTATCTCAATAATATGGATACCTCCGCCCTTATGGTCTAGTAAAGGATTGTTACGGACGTTCGGAGAGGATTCCTTGGCCACAATAATCTTGTTATCAATAAGGGTCTGTATCTTATCCTTCAAAGAGCGGCATTCATCGATGGTGTGTCCTTTCATTCCAAAATGGTATGCACAGGATTTGTTCGGGTTAACCCACTAAGAAGGGTTCTTAGGGGTGACAGCAGGGATAGGTGTGACATAACCAGAAGCTTTGAGCTTTTCATACAGCTGGTCAACGGGCTCGGCTATGGCGGTGTATTGTTTTGGAGGGCGACGATCAAAGTTAGGGCGAGGCCTAGGGAAGTTTTGACGGGTTGGGGGCGGCTGGTAGTTAGATGACTAGGAGTTATAGGTGTTGTAGATGGGAGCGGGTTGGGAGTATTTGAGTGAAGTGGGTTGATATGTGGGTGGTGGAGCTTGGTACGTGGGTGGTGGAGTTTGGTATGAAGGTGAGGGTGCTTGGTAATTTGGAGCGGGTTGATATGTGAATGGAGGTGCGGGATAGACCTGGTATTTAGGCGGGGATTTGGCTTGTTGTGCAACCATCACGACTCTCACATCCTTCTTTCTGGACACACCACCGGACTGCAGAGCTTTATTAGTGGCCTGTAAAGTTTCAAAGTTAGTAACCATACCATTCTTGTTACCTTCTTCAATCCGCTCTCCCAATTTGATAATGTCAGAGAACCTTTGACCCTCAACCATCATCAGACGTTCATAGTATTGCAGGTCTTGAGCCCGAACAAAGAATTTGTTCATTTGTTCTTCCTCTAAAGCAGGCCTGACTTTGGCAGCTTCCGACCTCCAACGAGTAGCATACTCGCGAAAGGTTTTCGTGGGCTTCTTCTTCAAGTTCTGGATATAGAACACATCTGATGCGTTCTCTGTGTTGAATCTAAACCTGTCCATGAAGTCTGTTGCCATACCTACCCAGTTGGACCACTTCTTGGGTTCTTGGCTGATATACCAAGATAGTGCATCTCCCTTTAAAATCCTCATAAATTGCTTCATGCGGATCCTTTCATCTTTTCCTACGCCAACCAATTTGTCACAATAGGTCCTCAGGTAGACCCTTGGATCACCAGTACCGTCGAACATCTCGAACTTTGGAGGTTTGTACCCCTCGGTCAGTTCGACATCAGGCTGTATGCAGAGGTCTTCATAGTTCAGACCTTTGATCCCCTTGACTCCTTCAACACCCTAGACTCGGCTATTCAGCTTCCTAAGTTCCCCAGCCAGATTCTTGATAAGCAGGTCCTTCTCATCGGACTCAAATGTATGTGTGACGGGTGGGGTGGAGTGAGTCACAGTCTCCACGTAGATAGGATTGTTGTAGGCAAGGAGGTGATCTTTTGTGTGAGTCTGAGGTCCCGGGGGTGGAGGTGGAGTGTTGTGGAAAGTGTTGCACTGTGCTGGGAGAGTTTGGTTCTTTGGGGGAGTGGCGTGACGATGAAGTGCAGGGTGATTTGGCTATTTTGGGATATTCTGTAGAGATGTAGGGGCGACGTTAGGGACGTTGAGGGAAAAAGACAGATTGGCCAGATTCCGGACTTGATCAAGTTCTTCTTGAAATTTCAGCAGCTTTTGTTCCAGTGGTGACATGTTCTCATGCAAAACCTGAATACCTCGGGCATCAGTGGCCTCTACCCGCTCAACCCTATTTTCCTGTCTGGCGCCGCTGGATTCTTCCATCTTACTTTTGCTTTTGTCTTTGCCCCTGGGAGGACTAGGAGGAGGAGTAGGAGGAGGGCCCTTGGATCTTATGCGATAGGCTGATGATGCCAGAATGCACGAACTAACCTATGGGGAGGAGAATAATAAATAAAGCAAAAAGCAAAAAGGTAAAGAAGTCAGTAAGGATTATAAAGAATATTGCGGTAATTTAAACACGTAATGCGAAAATGTAAAACGTATCCTATGTTGGGGAACCTCTTTGTGCCCGAGGTAGGCCTAGAGACAAATTAATTTGGAGAACTTGAAATGCTAAATGCCTCATTTTATTGATGATAAAAATGACTCTAAATATGCGAAAAATAAAAGTCGCTAATGGCCAATGGCCTTATTACATCAAAGGAGACAAAATAAAAGACACCCCTATCTACTTGGTCCCAGAAGGACCTTCCCCAGATTCGGCATTCCCCCTCCCTTCGATCAGCTTTCCCAACTCGTGAAGTCCCAGCAGTAAGTATGTCCTGGCAAGATATCGTCCTTCGGCTCCTTCAGCCTTTTTGCAGTCCTCGATCCTCTTGATGAACTTTTCCTCCAGCTCGACTATACCTCGCTCCAAGTACCCTAGCATCTTGTTGGATTTGATAGCCATATCCTTCCATTCCTCAATCAGCTTTTTGCTGGACTCATGTATCTGGTGGTGATTATCCTCACATTCACAGAGCCTCTTGCGTAGATTGTTGAATTTAACTTGCGCTTCGGCCTTCGCATCTATGACCCGGTGACCCTGAGCGAATCCTGGCTTGAATCGACCCTCCATATCTTTTTCTAACCAGCTCAGATAGAAAGGAGTATAACCGGCATGATACCTGTCTAGCTCGATGGTGTCTTTCTCAAGCATAATCTTGCAGTGCCACAAATGCTGAGCTTGGCACTTGTGAGGGTTGTCGTTGTCCTGGAAGTCTGCTCGAAGATGGCTCATCTTCTCAACCCTAGGTATAACCTGCCTCCTCCCTGCTTGCCTCATAACTCGGAGAGGGACGTAAGGGTATGTTCCCCTCAGATCAATCAATATCAGAAATGAAGTGTCTCGGGATCGGATGATAAATTCGTCCGTTGGGAACCATTCAAACATCCACTGAATCTGGTCCTCGGTCAAATTCCCCAGTAACTCAACCCATCCTTCGGCATTTTCTGGCTGAGCGAACATGTCTAGGATATAGTTCATCCGCTTCGGGTGATAGAAAGCGATATGGTCATCCCAGATTCTCGGATGGATGTCTTGTCGGTAGACACCCCTTTGCAGATGTTCGGTGAGACAAAGTTGGAGTAATAAGTTGCAATCTTCGAAATGCTTTGCTCCTCGCTGACACATTTCTAAGGCTCCGTATGTGTATGCAATGATCATAGGCACAATGCTGAAGTCCTGCCCGTCGATCCCTTCCATTATTGTCTTAGTGATCATGGCCAACCTAGTGTGGATCCTCTCCTTCTTTGTCGGGAACACCATTAAACCCAGAAAACAGACCATGAAAGCAAACACTTGGCGATGGATGTGCCCTAGAGAAGTGAGGGCGAACTCGTTCTGATAGGTGCGGTATGATTTTCTATGACCGAACCTTTCGTACAAGTAATCAAAAGGGATGTACGAATCCTTTAAACACACCAAGTCCGGATTTTTCTTCAGACCTAACATTTTGAGAAAACCCCGGCCTGTGTGATTCTCAGGCATCAACAACCCTGGAGATTCCCAAGCCAAACCGGCCAAACCTCCTATTTCTTCCAGCAGCGGTGTTATTTCATTGTTTCCGAAGCGGAATACCGACCGATCACAATCCCAGAATAAGGTAGCAGCCTCTATCATCACTTTGTTAGGCTGAATATCCAAAAGAGAGGGCAGATTGCCCAAGTGTTTCCCGACGAGTGCTTTGTCGCTGGAGTGAAGATCTTCCCACCAGTTTAACAATTTGGGGTGGATATTGGCGACCATGCCGAATCTGGGGGTTTCGTGCCTCATTTTCTGCACATGGTTATGCCCTTACCCCTACCGGCCTTGACTATTTAACATCAATAATTAGCAAAAGAGCATTTAGTTCTCTAAATAAATGCACAGAATGTGAAGGCGTCTGTTTGGGTTCCAGGGAAACCCAATGGACTTTGGACAAGGCTATCTTAAAGGCTATTGTGCGGACAACACATTATCCTAGCAAGGTTTGACCATGATGCGTGCAATATTATAATAGAGTAAGGTTTCTATGGGTTTTTAGACCGGTACCCTTGAGAGGACAACTCAAGGGGGAAGGCACGGAACTGTCGACTGCACTGCTGATCGACTAGTTTTACCGCAAATATGCCTTTTCGAATTTAGGGGGTAGTAATATTGGAATAGCGCAACCACTCATTGTAAGCGTTGCTATAGGATTTTTGTTTGGCACGAGTGGAATATGAATGAGGAGCATGATATGTAATAAATAACACTTAAACAAGTAGGCATGTATTTTCACATTGAAGAAAATGGTAAATAAAGGAAATACAACAGTTATAATTGAAAGCAGTTACAAAGAAAACATGAAGATATGTCAGTTTCATTTAGGAAAAATAAATACTTTGCGAAATTAAACAGTTAATAGCATATAGCGGGGAATGGGAAAGGGTGCAAACATTTAACAAAATTAAAGGTCCAAATTCACAAAGCGACTTGTAATGGTAAAAGCCTAGGGAATGTCCCCAGTAGAGTCGCCATGATGTCGCGCCCCCTTCTTCCTCGCACGGGTTAGGTACGCGGAGATCGGGTTTCATGACATTTTGGAAAACCCCATAAAGGAAAAGGTTTAAGGAAGAGTCGCCACCTAATGATTTTATGGTGCGTTAGGGCACCTAGAATAACTAACTCATAAACTAGTTTGCATTACCAGAGATTGGGTAAGGGCTTGAAGTTATCCTAAGGGGAAGGTATTAGGCACCCCTCAAGATCCATAACTGTGGGTCCCAGCCAAGTAATTTTGTGAATTTGGACGGTAAACAAATAGCAAACAAGGCACATGTAAGAGGGGATTTCAAACAAGTATAAAATCTTTATTAAAGGTTTTGGAAATATATTAGGGTAAAACATTTGAGAGAATTATCCTAGGTTTGAAGTAATACGGATCACATCAATGCAATACCCGATATCAGAGCTACACGTGGTATTAGCACACCGGTCATCATATCCGTATTCTACCCTTCCCACCCCGCAAAAGGCATTTAGAAACGCGCGTGTTGGTTACGAAGCTTATTGCGTGCTATTACCCGTCTCATCCTATCATTCCTGGAGGATATTTAGGACTACTATTCCTACAAGGTGAGTACTGGGCTGACCCTTAAGTTTTAAAGGATAAACTCTAAGCGACAAGTAAGAAAAATAGTTAGGACTTACACATATGGGATACACATAACAAACATATGGCTCAAATATCCCTCCCCAAGTAAGGCATGTAAATAGCACGTCTCAAACACAACAAAGGTCTCAGATTCAGAACCTAAGAAGGAATTCTACGTGTGAAGACAGTAACAAGTAGCAGGATTTAATGAGTTTCAGAAAAGAATGCATGACTGATTTTTAAAACTGATGCAGTTTATAGGCAGTGTACAAAAAATAGTTTCTGATTTTTAGCAAACGTTGGGCCTAAGGTTTGCCTAGGCGTCTGAATATATATTGATTACTATTTTATAAAATCGGTGGAATGCAGGTCTTTAAACTTGGTTTTAATAAACAGGTAATGAGATGATGCAAGTCCTATGTGCATGATATCTAAGAATGCAAAGATAGAATGGTGAAGATGCAACCAGTTTTAAACTTTGGAAAAGAGCGCAGAAAACATTTTTTTGAACTGTTGAAACAGATTTTCAGCAAGATTATTAACTACACAAACGATATCGGAATTCGATTTTTTATTTAATTAGTGAACCTAGCACATGCTTTCTACGCGTTCAATAGGGTACTTAACACAAAACCTTAAATATAGACATGCTGAAAATAGATCCCTAAGATAACATGGTCTCTAATGCATATAAAGATAATTCTGTTGTAATTATAAGCAGGATGTCTAGATGTGAATATGCATGCAGAGGCAGTATTTTAAGACAGCTATATAGAATTATTCGAATGAGAACAAGATTTCTGAATGAGGCAGCAGTAATTATAACATGTATTTTTAGCATGATTATTCTAAGTGAGTATGCATGTGATGAGATACAAACATAAATATACCTAAGACAACATTTCTAATGCATGGTAGATATGTCCTAAATAGGGTTTCTATTGCGCACAGAGATAAAATAAATCCTAAGACATGATTTCTACCCAAAATTATACTAGGCATGCGTAGTCCCACCCTTTCACTATACATCCCCGGAGTTATTTTTACAAATAATTATTACAGACCAGTATAGCATGAATTACACAACTGAATAAGAAAAATCAAGAATCTATACTATAGAGAGCCTAACGGTAGGCCCAAATACCAGATCCACTTGCCAATGGCTATGGACTTTCAACCCAAGTGTGTCATAGTCTCCAAGGACCTCAAAAGATCTTGGACAGTGCTTCACACCCAGGTACCCTAGCCAAGGATGAGTAAGTGCAGTGTAGAGTGCCAGCCTTGTGTGTCAAAGTTCAATGGGTACTCAAGGTCCCCAAGGCAATGCTCACACGAAGGGGGCAGAACCTAGAATCTAAGAGTAGTGGGAAGTGCTTGGATTTTAAAAGAGAGTTTGAGTTTGAAAAGAGTAGTTGAGATAACAGTTTTGAAAAGATGATTTCAGAAAGTGATGAAGGACTTTGGTAAAATAGTTTATTAAAGAGAGAAGCAACACAACTGCAGCCAGCAGGTAAAAGAACCCATGAAAGAGCAAACACAAACATGGGTAAGGGACTGGGGACAAATAACATTAAATATTAGAGTTAGGCAGATTTATAATTGTCACATAGTTACCATATAGTTGTCACATAATAGCACAGATTAATAGGATCAGGATCACATAATATTCAAGTAGCAGGAGAGGCAGGTTTTAGGCATAGGATGAGAGCAAGTAATAATAATTAGGTCAAGGTAAGAAACATCAACCTATGAGCACATAAGCATGCCAGAGTCTCAGAATGAACTGGAGACATATCAGACTCAAAGAAAGGGAGGGATAGTAGGGGGTATGCTAATGACATGATTACTGGGAATCACATGAAAGCAGGATACATATTCAAATTTAACAAAAAGGAAAAACATGATGGGGTTAAGCTAATTACATGGTAGACAGTAGAACCATAGGATAAAACACATAAGGAACAGCAAATAGGTAAACAAGAACTGGAGCATGTTGTGTGTCTGTTACAAAAACTAAGTCAGAGACATACCAGTCGAGTAATGAGAATAGCAAAGTGCAACAGATAGCACAGCAACAGCAGTAGGCAGAGCAAAGAGAGCAGCAATAGAACAGTAGTATGCAGAATGGGAGAGCAAAATCAGGATAGTAGTATGCAGAAGCACAAGATCAAAATAGAGATTGCTCAGTCTTGGCTTTAAGCTGACTGAGTAGCGAGTAATAGATGCAAAGAGAAAGAAGAGACGGGTATGAAAACACAGAAAAGGTTTAGAACAATGTGATCAGTGATGGCTAATATCAGTGTGTGTCTCTGTTAAAAGAAAGAAGACATGGTCTTTATATAGTTTTGAAAACGAATAGTGCATAGACAAATTATGGAAATAACAATCAATCAATACCAATCAAGACAACTGGACTCCTTTAATTAAGGAGTCTAGTCCAAACGGTCAGTCAAGGTAAAATAAGGAAAAGAAATCAGTCTAACTAAGGTTGATTCTGTTAAATTAGGGCAAAGAAATCACATAGTGCATAAATAAAGCCAAGTACATAGTGTATAATTAAGGCAAGTTGAACTAACCATGTATTTATAAAGTAAAAATAGGGCATCAGTTTGAAAATCAATTGAGAGGGTCTCAGATTCAGTTACAATCACATGGAATCCGAAATAGTTAAGGAAAGCCTCTCATAAACATGGAAGGAATTCAAAATTGGTACAGAATTACATAAAGAACACACAAGATCATGTATTTAAGGAAAACATCACAAGCATGGGATTTTTACACAAAAGGATCAGTACAAATCAACAAGTAAATAGCCAGTAGGGTAAAGGTCAGAGTTTTCAAACATTTAAATAGCAGTCATTGATTAACACAAAGATATACTCATTAGAACAGCAGAAATTAGAGGTTATGACAACGAATCGAAGCAAGAGTTACAGAGAACACACGAATGCATAGTCGAATAATACAGACCAACCCAGAACGCTAGGGTTTCGTCAATAACAGTTCAGATAACACGAAATAAGGAGATAATCGCTTAAACACAACATAGATGATTAAAAATCACAAGGGAAAGCTATTTGAGAACAGGGTAGAGAAAACCTAATTTTTGAAATTGTTAAAAACAAATTTTTTTGGAGAAAAACCTGAAGAAACTTCATAGCATTTTAAATATGAAACGGATCTTAAAGAAAAACCCAAAAATACCGAAGGGTTTCACGGAACCCAGAAAAGAGGGCAAACCTCGTGAGTGACCTCGATTTAGGCTAGGGATACTACAAACTTACTCAAACGATTGGGGGGGGGGGGGGGCCGGAAAATGGCAAGAGACCCAAATGGGGAGGGAACCGCTCAAGGTTCATCTGATGAGCCTGGGAT
>ML300454.1:63981-100267 GCA_005239495.1 Nicotiana undulata
CGATTGGGGGGGGGGGTGGCCGGAAAATGGCAAGAGACCCAAATGGTGAGTGAACCGCTCCAGGTTCATCTGATGAGCCTGGGATATCACTGGATCGGTGCAAAATGGATAGATGACCAAGAGATGATGAAGAGCCATATATTCCGGTGAGAAAACCAGCCGGAGAAGGTGAACAAACCTCATCAGAGGGGAGAAGCCAATGAGGCTTCTAGAGAGTAACAGAGAGAGATAATGAGAGATAGAGAGAGATGAAGAGTCTCAAAATGAGACGGGGAAGGGGGGGTAGGTCAGAGATATTTTAGGGAGATTTGATATGGGTCGTTGATCATATTTGATCAACGGTCAAGATCTAGTCTTAGAAAGGCCGGGTGTGAATTGGTTTGGGCTGGGTAGGAGTTAAAATCTGATGGGTTGTGGTTTGAATGTGGCTAGGATTTAAATAGGAATAGGCTAGATGTTAAATACCCAATTTGAATAGGATAATTAATTAATTAAAATAGCTAATAATTGTAAAAAGTGAAATTAAAACCAAATAAATGAAATTAGGATAATTAACTATTATAAAGATATAAAAATTATTATTTATTTATTTAAAAATGGTATAAATGCGTATTTGTGCTATTATTGCAAAGATTGCTGAAATTAACTAAATAGTGCTAATATTGGCTAATTTGTGAAATAATTAAATCCTAAGGGAATGAAAATAGGATATGAATAACATATTGAGTGAGAAAATGATTTAAAATTACTTATAACATCATTTATGCATAATTAAGAATAATTATGGAACATAAAAATATTAAATAAACAGGAAAATAATTTGATTAAAAATACGAAAAATTATGGAAAAATATTGATTACTATAGAGAGTGATTTTGAAGGTATATATGCAAATTTGAAAATAGTCTAGGAAATAATTGGGTATCAACACTAGGGGTGGAGGTCAGTCAGCTAGGGGTCGCCCTGAGGGGGAGGCCAATCAGGTGGTGATCAGGCCCGTTTCTATGCACTCCCAGCTAGAGAAGATTCTATTGCTTTAGATGTTGTGATTATAGGTATTGTCTCAGTTTGTCACAGAGATGCCTCCATATTATTTGACCCTAGTTTCACGTATTCATATGTTTCCTCGTATTTTTCTCATTTTCTAGATATGCCCCGTGAGTCTTTAGTTTCATATGTTCATGTATCTACTTATGTGATCGATACTATTATTGTGGACCACGTATATCAGTCATGTGTGGTTACTATTAGGGGTCTGGAGATCCGAGTGACCTTTTGATGCTCTATATGGTTGACTTCGATGTGATATTGGGCATGTATTAGTTATCTCCATGTCATGTTGTTCTAGATTATCACACTAATACCGTGACTTTGGCGATGCCGGGATTTCCAGGGGTTGAGTGGAGTGGTTTTATAGACTATGTACCGAGTAGGGTGATTTCGTATTTGAAGGCTCAATGTACGGTTGAGAAGGGTTGTCTATCCTATCTGGCTTTTGTGAGGGATGTTAGTGCAGAGACTCCTACCATTGATTCTGTTCCGGGGGTACGTGATTTTTCGAATGGGTTTCCTGCAGACTTGTCGGGCATGCCGTCTGACAGGGATATTGAATTTGGTATTGATTTGGTGCCGGCCACTCAACCTATTTCTTTTCCACTGTATCGTATGGCACCGATGGAGTTGAAGGAGTTGAAACAACAACTTCAGGAACTCCTTGATAAGGGGTTTATTCGGCCTAGTGTGTCACCTAGGGGTGCACCGGTTCTATTTATGAAGAAGAATGATGGTTCCATGAGGATGTGCATTGATTACAGGCAGTTGAACAAGGTCACAGTCAAGAACAAGTATCATTTGCCTCGTATTGATGATTTATTTGACCAGCTTCAGGGAGCGAGAGTGTTCTCCAAGATTGATTTGAGATCCGGGTATCACCAGCTGAAGATTCAGGATTCGTACATTCTTAAGACAACTTTCAGGACCCGTTATGGCCATTATGAGTTCTTGGTGATATCGTTTGGGCTGACCAATGTCCCATCATCATTCATGCCTTTGATGAATAGTGTATTACAACCCCATTTGGAATCGTTCGTTATTGTATTCGTTGATGACATCTTGGTGTACTCTCGTAGCCAAGAGAAGCATGCTCAGCATTTGAGGAATGTATTACAGGGATTGCGGGAGGACATGCTTTATGCAAAGTTCTCCAAGTGTGAGTTTTGGCTCGGTTCAATAGCATTCTTAGGGCACGTGGTGTCCAGTGAGGGTATTCAGGTGGATCCAAAGAAGATAGAGGTGGTGTAGAGTTGGCCTAGACCGTCCTCAGCCACGGATATTAGAAGCTTTCTTGGTTTAGCGGGTTATTACTGTCGCTTTGTGGAGGGATTTTCATCTATTGCATCGCCCTTGACCAAATTAACCCAAAAGGGTGCTCCATTCAGGTGGTCGGATAAGTGTGAGGAAAGCTTTCAGAAGCTCAGAAGTGCCTTGACCACAACTCCAGTGTTAGTTCTGTCATTAGCTTTAGGTTCTTACACCGTGTATTGTGATACCTCGAGGATAGGCATTGTATGTGTTCTGATGCAGGAGGGTAGGGTGATTGCCTATGACTCGAGTTAGCAGTCATTGTTCACGCCTTGAAGATTTGGCGTCATTATTTGTATGGGGTTCATTGTGAGATCTATACTGATCACCGGAGTCTACAACATCTATTTAAGTAGAAGGATCTTAATTTGCATCGTCGGAGATGGTTGGAGATTCTTAAGGACTATGATAACACTATTTTGTACCATCTGGGGAAAGCCAATGTGGTGGTCGATGCTTTGAGTCGTCGGGCGGAGAGTTTGGGGAGTATAGCATATCTTTCAGCAGCAGAGAGACCCTTGGCATTGGATGTTCAGGCCTTAGCGGACCAGCTTGTTAGATTGGAGATTTCGGAGCCGAGTCGGGTATTGGCTTACGTGGTCTCCAGGTATTTTTTTTATGACCGTATCAGGGAGCATCAGTGTGATGACCCTCACCTGCTCGGTTTTCAGGACAGGGTCCGGTGAGGTGATGCTAGGGATGTAGCTATTGGTGAGAAAAGCGTGTTGAGGATGCAAGGCCGGATATGTGTGCCTAATGTAGATGGGCTTCGGGAGCTAATTCTTGAGGAGGCCCACAGCTCGCGGTATTCTATCCATCCGGGTGCCGCGAAGATTTACTAGAATTTGAGACAGCACTACTGGTGGAGGCGGATGAAGTAGGATATAGTTGGGTTTGTATCTCGGTGTCTCAAATGTGAGCAGGTTAAGTATGAGCATCAGAGACCGGGTGTCTTGCTTCAGAGATTAGATATCCCGGAGTGGAAGTGGAGCGGATCACCATGGACTTCGTAGTTGGGCTCCCACGGACATCAAGGAAGTTCGATGCTATTTGGGTTATTATGGATCGGCTGACTAAGTCCGCCCACATCATTCCAGTTGGTACTACTTACACTTTAGAGCGGTTGTCTGAGATTTATATTCGACAGATTGTTCGTCTGCATGGTGTTCTAGTTTCCATCATTTCAGATAGAGGTACTCAGTTTACGTCGCAGTTCTGGAGGGTCGTGCAACGAGAGTTGGGTACTCAGGTTGAGTTGAGCATAACTTTTCACCCTCATACGGACGGACAGTCCGAGCGCACTATTCAGATATTGGAGGATATGTTGCGCGCTTGTATCATTGACTTTGGGGGTTCATGGGACAAGTTTGCCGCTCGCAGAGTTTGCATATAACAACAGTTATCAGTCTAGTATTCAGATGGCTCCATACGAGGCTTTATATGGGAGGAGGTGTAGATCCTTGGTAGGATGGTTTGAGCCAAGTGAGGCTAGGCTCTTGGGTATAGACTTGGTCCAGGATGCATTAGATAAAGTGAAATCCATTTAGGAGCGGCTTCGCACGACGCAGTCTAGGTAGAAGAGTTATGCTGACATGAAGGTCCGTGATGTGTCTTTTATGGTTGGGGAAAAGGTTTTGCTGAAGGTATCACCCATGAAGGGTGTTCTGAGGTTTGAGAAGAGGGGCAAGTTGAGCCCCCGGTTCATTGGGCCTTTTGAGGTGCTTCAGAGGATAGGGGAGGTGGCTTACAAGCTTGCCTTGCCACCCAGTTTGTCGAGTGTGCATCCGATATTTCATGTTTCCATGCTCCGAAAGTATGTTGGCAACCCGTCCCATGTTTTGGACTTCAGCACGGCTCAGTTGGAGGGTGATATGACTTATGATGCGGAGCCGGTGGCCATTTCGGATCGGCAGGTCTGAAAGTTGAGGTCAAAGGACATAGCTTTTGTGAAGGTGCGGTGGAGAGGTCAGCCTACGGTTAAGTCAACTTGGGAGACCGAGCGGGAGATGCAGAGCAGATATCCACACCCATTTGAGACTCCGGGTATGTTTCTAGACCCGTTCGAGGACAAACGTTTGTTCAAGAGGGGGAAGATGTAATGACCCGGCCGGTCGTTTCGAGAGTTATAGCCCTATTTCACCTATTTCTTCTCCTTTTTATGTAATTCAGCTATATTGTGTTATACCGGGTTAGTTGGTTCGAGTCCGGAGTGGATTTGGAGTGAATTGAGACACTTAGTCTCTATGAGATAAACTTAAGTTGGAAAAGTTAACCGGATGTTGATTTATCTGTAAACAATCTCGGATTAAATTTTTATGATTCCGTTAGCTCCATTAGGTGATTTTGGACTTAGGAGCGCGTCTGGAGTGTAATTTGGAGGTCCGTAGTAGAATTAGGCTTGAATTGGCGAAAGTTGGAAATTTGGCGATTTTGGTTGATAGTGGAAGATTTGATATCAGGTTTGGAATGGATTTCTGGAAGTTGGAGTAGGTTCGCGGTGTCATTTGTGACGTGTGGGTAAATTTGAGGTCATTCGGACATGGTTTGGTAGGTTTCGGCTTCGTTTGCGGAAATTGGAAGTTTAGAAGTTCTTAGGCTTGAATCCGAGGGTAATTTGGTGTTTTGATGTTGTTTTGAGTGATTCGAAGGTTCGACTAAGTTTGTATGGGGTTATATTACTTGTACGCATGTTTGGTTGAGGCTCCGAGGGCCTCGAGTGTGTTTCGGGTGGTTAACGGATCAAGTTTGAAGTTTGGAGAATTGCTGAAGTTGGCTGTTGCTAGTGAATAGCACCTGCGAGGGTATTGCCGCAGGTGCGACGCCGTAGGTGCGGTGGGACTGATGCAGGTGTGGGAGTGTGTTGGACTAGGGATAACCGTAGGTGTGAGTGCGTGTGCGCATCTGCGAGCCTGCAGAAGTGGATAGTTTCCCACAGAAGCAAAAGAGAGGAGGTCAGGTAGTGGCCGCAGGTGCGAGGTCTTTTCCGCACTTGCGAGGTCGTAGATGCGGATAGGAGTGCAGGTGCGGAGTTGGATATTTAAGTGATTTTCCGCAGATGCGGAGGTTTTTTTGCAAATGCGGCACTGCAGGTGCGAAAAGTCTGGGCAGAAACTATAAATAGAAGACTTCGCGAATTTTTGTTCATTTCCACTATTTTCAAGTCGGTCCTTGGAGCCTTTGGAGTAATTCTTAAGGGGATTCAAGGTTTTTTTCAGTGAGGTAAGTTTCTTGATCTCTAATACTCCTAACTATGGTATTTTCCCGTTGTTGTATCATCAAATTAGTGGAATTTGGGAGTGAAAATAGGGAGTTAGGGCTTGGGATTTTGGAGAGTGTAAAATGAGGATTTGAGGGACCAAATGATGTTTGATTTTGATAAATTTTGTATGTTAAGACTCGTGAGTGAATTGGCTTTCAAATTTTTTGACTTCTGTCTGATTTCGAGAGGTGGGCCCGGGGCTGGGTTTGAGCCAATTTCGGGTTTTGAGTCAAATTTCGTAGTTTTTCTTGTGAAATACATTCCTTTAGCGTATAGTGATGGTATTGTAATGGTTTTGATTAGATTCGGAGCATTTGGAAGCCGAATCGAGGGGCAAGAGCATCACAGAGTAGAGATTTGCTTAGCTTGAGGTAAGTAACGGTTTTAAATCTAGTCCTAAGGGTATGAAACACGGGATTTTGTGTCATGTGACTATTTTGAGGTGACGAACATGCTAGGTGACGGGCGTGCACCGTTGGGGATTGTCACTTGGTGCATCCCGTAGAAACGGTAAAGTTTAATATCCTGTTGTAGCTATATGCTCCTTATATGTTTAGAAAGATGTACTGTAAATCATTCTTGATGCCATGTCTAGTCCTTATGCTAGTATTGTTTGGACCCTTAGAGGTATTTTCTTGCTATCCTCTCACTATTTTGGTTGAATATATGTACTCAGTCATGTTTATGCATATTTACATCATAGATCAGTCTCTTTTACTCTATCTGATGCATCATATAATTGTTGTTTGGGCTAATTGCTTTGATTTCTGAGATCCCGAGAAACTAGAGAGATTTATGACTTGAGTGAGGCCGATGGCCTTATTTGTGAGGAAATTTATGCGATTAGGCTGCATGCCGCCATGATGGGAATTGATATAGAGCTTGGGCTGAAGGATCCCCTCCGGAGTCTGTACACACCCCCAGTAAGCACAGGTACCTACTGAGTGCGAGTGCCTAGTGCCGAGTCCCGAGTGCTGAGTGATTGGGAGGCATGAGTGATTGTAAGGCATGAGTAATTGTGTGGTTTGAGTGATTGGGAGGACTGAGTGATGTTTTTCCTGAGGGGCGGTATATGATTTCATCTTTTGTGCTCATAGCTGCTTTGAGTCTTTGTTTGAGAACTGTTGAAAGGTATTTTTAATGATTTTACCTGAACTTGGTTTAAACAAGATGATTTGATTTTAAACTCTGGTTTTAAAGCATGTCGTACTTTACTGAAGCTTGTGGTATGAACTATACTTGCATTTAGCTCAACACTACTTCTCAGTCTTTATTTACTGTTGTTACTTAGTGAGTTGGCGTACTCACGTTACTCCCTGCACCTTATGTGCATATATAGGCATTTCTTGACACGGTAGCAGTTGTTGATTTATCCAACGGTGGATCACCAGAGATAGCAAGGTAGTTGCCTGGAGATCGCAACCCTGCTTTTCTTCTTCCTTATATTCCCATTAGTTGTATTTTGGTTTTTCCCAGACTATGTTAGTCTTGTTGTTATCAGACGGTTGTATTAGTTGCTCTTGACTCAGTGACACCCCGATGTCGGGCTATCTTTTCGTACTTTTATTTTGAGTTGAACTCTTTTATGAAGGTTCTATCATGAACAACTTTGAATTATCTTTTAAAACGAAATATCTATGTGTTTTGGTAATTGTGTCGGCTTGCCTAGTACCACGATAGGCGCCACCACGAAAGGGTTAGTTTTGGGTCGTGACAGGATGTGGTTGGAATTGGTTGAAAACACTAAGACGAGGCTATATACAAAACTTGAGCAAGATCAGAAGTAATTTAGATTTGCTTCAAGTGAAAAATAAGACCTAAAAATGCATCTACGACATATGTATATCACATAGTATATCGTGTAGATTAGTGTGTATCACACACAAGTTTTATGGATGTTTGTGCATACTCATGTTATATATCTTTCATAAACACACAAAATTTCATGAATATACATACACATATACATGATATGCACGAGATGACACTAATGTACCTGGGGATAGACACGGGATACAACGGACGACATGGAGTTTTCAATTTGAAATGTGTTATACACTAAAAGAAGGAAAATAAAAATTTGATATACTTTTTGATATACATTATTATAATGTTTTACATTTTCATTGTGACGACCAATTGGTCGTTTTGAGTACTAGCCTTAATTTTTATATTCTGAGACCACTCATAGTTCCTTTTAGTATTATATGAATGCGTGCGTGGTCCATGTCACTTTTCCGAAAGCTCTTAAGTGAAATTCTGAAGAATACATGATTTTTGGCTTAAAATGAGGCCCTAGTTGACCACGGTCAGTGTTTTTCGTAAACAACCTCGGATCGATATTTTCATGGTTTCATAGGTTAGTATGACATTTTTGGACTTGTACGCATGTTTGATTGGGGTCCT
Organism: Nicotiana undulata; assembly: GCA_005239495.1. Classification (NCBI taxonomy): domain Eukaryota; kingdom Viridiplantae; phylum Streptophyta; class Magnoliopsida; order Solanales; family Solanaceae; genus Nicotiana; species Nicotiana undulata. The sequence goes on from ML300454.1 coordinate 72,008, forward strand.
GAGTGACCCGAGCGCGTTTCAGCGCATTATGTTAAAAGTTGGGAAAATGAGTTTCAAAGTTGAAATTTTGAGTTTTGTTGATCGATTCTTGATAATCGATGTTATTTTGATAATTTGAGTTAGCGAGCGAGTTTGTAGGATGTTATTATACTTGTATGCATGTTCATATTGGAGCTCGAGGGGCTCAGGTGAGTTTCAAATGTGTTATGGTTGAGTTTGGAAGTTGATGCACAACAACTGGTGTGTTCGGGTTGTAGATCTCGCATTTGCGAAGACCAGATCGCAATTGGAAGCCTTACATTTTCGATGTTAGGATCGCAAATGCGTATATAAGGCTGGGACTGAAGTCTTCACAAATGCGACAAAATGTTCACATTTGCGGGCAGACAGGTGGCTGCATTTGCGACCTTGGAGTCGCATTTGGGACTTGGAGCTGGGGGCGGAAACTTCGCAAACGCAAATCTTAGCTCACATTTACGATGAAAGTACTACTCTTAATTGTGAAGGACATTTACATTTGCGACATATGGGGGTCTATTGCATTGGTCGCTTTTGCGATCAGTGTTTCGTAATTGCGGATATCGCAATTGCGAACAAGAATTGCATTTGCGATGTCGCTGGGTAAAAGTTGGAAAAAACGGGACTTAGCTCATATTCCACCTTCTCAACCCTAAGCTCTCAAGAGGCGATCTTTAAAGAGTGTTTTCTCCTTAAATTCATTGGTAAGCAACTTTAAATAGTTTTTAACTAATTTTCATTGCTTTTCCATGAATTTTAACATCTAATCCACGAATTTCAAAGTAGAAATTAAGGGTCTTGGATAAAATTTAAGGAATTGGTGAAATTGAGATTTAGACCTCAAATTGAGGTTGATTTCAAAACAAATCACATAACTAGGCTCGGGGGTGAATGAGTAATCAGAATTTGGTCTGGATCTTGGATTTCAACCAAGCGGTCCTAGGGTTGACTTTTTCAAATGTGATCAAAATTGAACCTTTTTCATTCGTGGGTGGTTTCTTTCTAAAGCTTATTTTGAATTTTTTGAACGATAATTTGTTAGTTTCGGTTGGTTTTGAGGCTTGTTCGAAATGAAAAGTTGTGATTGATTATTGATTTAGTTACGGAAAGAGGTAAGTGTCGTGGTCAAATTTGATTTGAGGGAATTATGATAAAATCAAATTTATTTTCTATGTGAACTATGTATTAGGGGCAGCATATATACGAGGTGACGAGTGCATATGCGTTGGCCATGGGATAAGCATGCGGGTAGAATTTGCCTTAATTGCACCATGTTATTTTATTTACTCTGTTTTCCATGCCTTAGATAGATAACTTATTCTTTGACTAGTCGCTTTCAAGTTGTTTCTTATATTAAATTGTTACAATATTGGTTGTTGAGAACGTGAAATTTGTAACTGGTTGTTGGCTCTAATTGTGAAACGTTTCTCGTATGATGAGTGAAATTCAAAACTATTGTTGAAGTGTATTTTCTTCCCATCTTTCTTGATATTTGTGTTGTGGTTGTTGTTGCTTGGTGAGGAAGAGTGAAGAGCACGAAAGGTGTTGTCGTGCCTCGTTTGTATATTGATATCATTGATTGAGTGATTGTGAGGTTAAAAGCATGAAGGGTTATGTCGTGCACATGCTTATTTACACTATATGGTGAGGATGAGAGTAATAGCATGAAGGGTAATGTTGTACACATGTATTTATGATATATTGTGAGGATGAGAGTGAAAGCACGAAGGGTGATGACGTGCACTTTGTTGACTTTATCGCTTGATTTGATTTTTGAAATATGGACTTGACTTGATGGTTTTAGTGCTTATTTTGAAAGATATTTGCTTTGTGTTTCTTGCTTATTGTTTTCGCTTATTGTCCCTTCTACATGTCCTTACCCTGTTGTTACTTTTCATCCTTTATTTGTTATTTCTTTGCTTTATCTATATAATTGCACATGTTTTTAGTATGTGTCTTGTCTTAGCCTCGTCGTTACCTTGTCTAGGATAGACTCGACACTTACTAAGTATATTGGATCATTTGTACTCATACTACACGTATGCACTTCTTGTGCAGATCTTGACATTAGTACCAGCGGAGTTCTGAGAGGTACTTAGCGGATACCAAAAAGTGATTTAAGGTAGAGTTGCATCTCGTTCGCAAGCCTTAGAGTTACTTTCCTATTTTCATTTTACTGTTTCTACTTTACTTCGTACAGTGTTGTATTTCTTTCAAAACCTTGTATTTAGCTAGATTTAGAAGCTCATGTACTTGTGAAACCAAATCTTGGGGATTACATTAGTTACCAGTTTTAGAACTTATTATGTTATCACATAACTGTTTTGCATGATTTATTTGTTCAGTTGTCGGTTATTTTCATTGCTTTTCTTTGCATATTACTTGTGCTTGCCTAGTGAACGGTGTTAGGCGCCATCACAATCCTGATTGGTTGGTATTTTAGAGTCGTGACAAGTTGGTATCAAAGCACTAGGATGCCTAGGACTCATGAGTCATGAGCAAGCTTAGTAGAGTCTTAAAGATTGGTACAAAGACGTCTGTACTTCTCTTCTGGAGGCTATAAGGCATTAAACAATTTCACTTTCTTTCTTTATTTATCGCGCGATTTTATATTATCTTTGAGTTGAGTAATTCACTCTTGTGCTCTCACAGATGGTGAGGAAACGTACAATATCCACAGCTTAAGAGGAGAAGAAGCCCCAAGCAACAACCACTACTAGGGGTAGAGGCCGAGACCGAGGTAGAGCCATAGCCAGAGGCAGAGCTCAGTCGAGGGCACGCGCGGCAGCACCTATTGCAGAGCCTCATATCGAGCATAATGAGGAGATCCTTATTACGGTTGCTCCAGTTGGACCAATCTAGGTCCCAAAGGGGTTCATTACTACCCCAGAACTTCAGGACGTCCTAGTCTTCCTGGTGGGCCTTATGGAGAGTGTGGCTCAAGGTGGTGTGTTCTCTATTGTACCAGTCATCTCTCAAGCTGGGGAGGAGCCCAAACTCCCGCTACTCTTACTCCAGAGCAGATAACTCATAGGTATCAGACTCCAGCAGTTCTGCTAGTTGGAGAACTTCAACCTATTATTGCTACACAATTCGTGGAAGGTCCCACGATATCACTCGAGGGGATGAAGAGGCTCGACAAATTCACAAAGTTGTTTCACACTCGCTTTGGTTGTACACCTTCTGAGGGCCCCCGGGATTTCTTGGACTGTTTCCATGAGGTATTGAACAACATGGGTATAGTGGAGCCCAATGGAGTTGACTTAACAATGTTTCATATGCATGTCTTTACCAAGAGATGGTGGCACGAGTATGTTCGAGGAAGACCAGCAGGTTCACCTCCTCTCACTTGGGCTTAGTTCTCACAGTTATCTTGGAGAAATTCATCCCTTTCACCCATAGAGAGGATATCCGCAGTCTGTTTGAGTGCCTCCACCAGGGTAGCATAACCGTTACCTAGTATGAGACCAAAGTTATGGACTTATCACACCATGCAGTTATCTTGATCCCTATATAGAGGGAGAGGATGCAGAGGTTTATAGATGTCCTTACTTATGGCATCAGTCTACAGATTGCTAGATAGACCAAAGATGATGTTTCTTTTACTCGGGTTATGGAGATTGTTGGGCGAATTAGGAGGATTCGTGGCTAGGGTAGAGAGACGACATCTAAGAAGAGGCCCTTTTAGTTTGTGGTTTTAGTGGTGCCTCGTCTAACGGCAAGGTTTTCGTTTAGTGGAGGCCATCCTATCAGGCTGGTTCAGTCAGCACTTCAGGTATTACATGGTGCCTCAAGCCACAATGCTTATAGACCTCGTTCTAAGTAACTAGCATATAGTGCACCATCAACTATGGTTAGTGCACCTCCAATTCAGAGTTATCAGGGTGGTTATCAAGGTCGACAAGATCAGCAGCCACATCAGATGAGGGTTTGTTATAGTTGTGGGGACCCGAGGCACACTGCGAGGTTTTGTTCATGTCAGAGAGCATCATCTAACTGCACAGTACTCGTGCCATAGTTCCGGAACTAATTGCTCCACCTGCCAAGCCAGCTAGGGGTAGGGGTCAGGTAGCTAGAGGTGGAGGGAAGCCAATAAGAGGCGGTCCGAGAGGTAGAGGTCAGGTTGGTGAGGCTCATCCCCGTTTCTATGTATTTCTAGCTAGGCCTAAGGTGGAGTCATCTGATGCTATCATCATAGGTATTGTTCCGGTTTTCCACAGGGATGTATTAGTTTTATTTGATCGGGGTTCCACTTATTCGTATGTGTCATCCTATTTTTCTTCATATCTTGATATGTCTCGTGATTCTTCGAGTACTCGTGTTTATTGTCTACGCCCGTTGGGGATTCTTATACGGTGGACCAGATTATCGTTATTGTTTGGTCATTATGGGGAGCTGTGAAACTATGATTGATCCTTTATTACTGAATATAGTGGATTTGATGTGATTATGTGCATGGATTGGTTGTCACTTTATCACGCAATCTTAAATTATCATTCCAAGACTGTGATGTTAGTCATGCCATGGGTGCCTCGATTGGAGTGGAAAGATACTTCTGGTCACTCCACTAGCAAGATCATTTCATATGTAAAGGCTCGGCGTATGGTAGAGAAGGGGTGATACGAACGCGGACGAAAAGTAACAAGAGCACAAATAAAATGATAGAAAGATAGAGATATAGTAGATAACCAACTAAGAAAATTGAAATACATTTGAAATAAACAAATATTCAATCTATTGATGATTTAATTGACCTAAAACTATAGGAACAACCTTCAAGAGGAAGTAATTCCCTTACAAGTTCACCTTAACAAGTAATCAACCAACATAGGAGATCATCCTAAACACTCTCAATGAGTTTTCATTCACATAACTCTAAAATGACATACTTAGGGGTATTTATACTAGGGAGCTAAATATTACAAATATAAACACCAAATGTAATGTAATCTTTAATTGGTGGCGAAATTATACATGTAGCTGCCCGGTTATGAAAGTAGCCTCCAATTAGAATCCAAATTGCATGATGACTATCTAGATTGTATCATCCTCTCTTACTTGAAACAAATTCATCATCGAATTTGGACCTTTAAACAAAAGAAAGGGAGCTACATTAGTAAATTTAACTTTTACAAAAACAAGTGCCTCAAACTAACAAGTAAACCATATTTTAACAAATTTGTGGTAAATCCAAGTATCCAAACCAATAAGTAAGAAAAATCTACCATTCAAACCAAAATCTAATGATTCCCATGGACAAAAAAAGCATAAAAGATACCCAAAATATGAGAATTGTCATAAAATACCTCCAATCTACACACCAAGTGTGCCCCAATATAAGAATCATCAAGAAAACTATTAACTCTCATAGATTTATAAAGTCCAAGCATAAGCATAAGCCAAATAAACAAGTCATTCTTTAATTCAAGTGGACATGAGTAATCAAGAATAAGAATGGTATGTTCAAACAAATCAAATCTCTTAGCTTCACCATTATCATTCAAGAAGCATGCTTTTTCGTAAACTCATTACACCAATCCACATGAAAGTTATCAACTTGTTTTAAAATCAAAGCACTAGTGTAGTGGAACAAATGTTAGCTCTATAAAATATATGAGTGGAAAAAGTTAGAAAGTTTATACCAAGTAAAGAACTTTCTTCTTTTTCAAAAAGTTTAGCTTCCAAAACAATCTCATTAGTATTCTCAAACGACTTTTCAAAAATGGAACTTTTGATCGGTAAATCCAAATTAAACTCAAAAGATTCCATCTCGTAATCAAACAAGAAAGAATCAAATGGCTTAATGCTTGAAACTTCACCACTCAATTCACCATCAAACAAGCAATCATCAGCAATTAAAGAATGATCCTCAAATAGAAAGCATGAACAATATTAATCAATGGATCAAACTCAACAAAATCACATAAAGATGCAACCTTTGTGCTTTTCTCAACCTAAATCAATGCTTCTTCATAAGCAATAGGTAATTCAAACTATCAAAAAAACTAGAATCATTATCTAGTGTATCTTCACAACTCAAAGAATCATTAGAATCAATAAATGTACCCAAACAAATACTAGAAACATCACTATGTTCATCACAAAAAGAAAGGGGGTTGAGCTTAGCAATAATACCTTGTTGCACTTCTAAAGATTCTATTTTACCTCCTTGAATAATGGAATAATCTTCACTTTGGGATAGGGTGTATTTGGTCAACTCACTTGGAGTTCTTTCTTGAACACTTCCACTTGAATTTTTCTTCAAATGATCTACACAATAAGCCAAACAATTGGCATGAAAAGCATTAGTCATGAAAGAATTATAAGAAGGATGTCCCTCACTTGAACTCTCTTCTTTTCTCTCTTCTTTATTTTCATTCTTCTTTTCAATCTTTTCCTTTATTTATTTCTTGGCTTTCTCGCTCAATTCTTTCATATGCCTATAATCTTCACTCACTTGAAATGAAGTCACATGAGTAAGGACTATTTTTCTGCCATTATATTTAGTAGTCCTTCCATCATGTAGATCACCCTTATCATATTACCACGGCCTTGCCAACAATAAATGACATGCTTGCATGGGCACCACATCACAAATAATATCATCAACATACTTTTCAATTTTGAAAGTCACCAAGACTTGTCTAGTCAATTTAAGTTCACCACATTCATTAAGCCATTGGAGTTTATAAGGACGAGTATGTATTTGAGTATTCAAGTTCAACTTGTAAACCATAGAAGCTCTAGCAACATTATCACAAATACCACCATCAATAGTCAAAGAACATACTTGGTTTTTAATCTTACACCTTCCATAGAACATGTTCTCTCGTTGGTTCATATCTTCTATCATTTGTGCACTCAGCACTCACCTAACGACATACAAAGGTAAATTAGGAGTGTCATATTTTAATTCATCATCACATTCGGCTTCCTCTTCTTCACATGATTCTCTACTTTCTTCCCTTTCATAAGCTTCTTCCATAAGGATTATGGTTCTAATATTAGGATATTCACTCATTTTATGACCATATCCTTGACATTTGTAGCATATATTAGAGTTAGGATTTTGGAAATAAGGTTCATAATTGTTGCCTCCATCCTTAGCTTCCACCTTTGGTTTGCCTTTGTCATTTTTCCACTTGGAGTCAACTACTGGCTTGTTTTCATTTGAAAATGATTGCCAAGTTTCCTTGTTTTTGCTACACGGAGTGTTGTAACTTTTGGGTCTGTAACGATCCGACCGGTCGTTTTGTGTATTAGAACCCCGTTCCCCTAAATAAAACTTCTCATAGCGGCTTCTCGTGATTTATGACTTGCGGAGATAGGTGGTTCGGGATTTGGAAGTGTTTAGAGTGCTATAAGAACACTTGGTTCCTTAAGGTTGGCCTTTTTGGCCAAGTTTGACTTCGGTCAAACTTTTTAGCAAACGACCTCAGAATTTAGTTCCGACAGTTTTAGTAGCTTCGAATGATGATTTCGGACTTTGGCGTATGTTCGGAACGGGTTTCGATGACCCAGAAGCATTTCGGCGCCCAATACGAAAATCAGGATTTCCTTAAATTTGAAATTTTGTTTGGAATGTGATTTTACGTTATCGAGGTCCGAACGGAATTCCGAGATAGGAAATAGTTATGTTATGTCATTTATGACTTACCTGCAAAATTTGAAGTCATTCCGAGTAGTATAGGCCGGTTCGGCGCATCGTTATAGAAATCAAGAACTTGAAGTTCTGAAGTTTGATTCGATTTCGTTTTGGGGTCAAATTAAGAGTTTTGTTGTTGTTTTTCACGTTCTGGAAATTCGAGCGAGTCTGTATCATGAATACAGACTTGCCACTGCTTTTGGACGGGGTCCCGAAGGGCTCGGGTGAGTTTTGGACCCCCGGGAGCTAAGTTCAAAAAACCAGATTTTTGTTGTCTGGTTTCCTTCTTCGCTATCGCGGAAGGGGGGCCGCGTTCGCGGAAAAGGAATTGGGATGGGCTGCTGAATGCTCTACGCGTTCGAAAAATACTCTCCGCGATCGCGGTAGGTTGGGTCCCTGACCTTTCCGATCGCATCCTTGTCTCCGCGTTCGCGATGGGTTGGATCCTTGACCATCCCGAACGCACCCATGTCTCGCGTTCGCATAGGTGTAGGACGGGACTAGGCCCATTTACTCTTCGTGATCGCAGGTTATCCACCGCGTTCACGGAGGTCTAGCTTGTTGGCCTTCGTGATCGCAGGCCCCTTCCCGCGTTCGCATAGAAGGGGCCCAGGGGGCCTGAGCCATTTGCCTTCGCGATCGCGGGCCCTTGTCGCGGTCGCGATGAAGGGGCAGCTGGGCAATATATCTTCTTCAAAAACTCGGGAGTTTTCATTTCCTAACATAGGAGTCCACCATTTGAGAGCTTGGGAGTTTGGAGAAAGTGTCCCATGACCTAGCTACTGTCAAGGTAAGTTAATTCCACTTCAACACTAGTTTAATACATGGATTTCAACTTGAATTAACTACTAAATTATGGAAAAGTCAAGAATTGGGTAGTAAATTTAGGGTTCTTGAGGAAATTAGCGAATTGTCCGTTTAATTCTATGAATTCAAGTAGAAACCACATATTAATGACCCTTAGGCTATGGGTGAGTGATTCCTTCAAGAAATTTCGGAATCCGAGCGTGCAGGTCCGGGGTTGAATTTTGGGAATTCTTCAGGAATGTTAAATTTTTGAATAAATAGGATAATTTCTCTACCTTGAGCTTGAATTGATATAATTATACCATATTTGGCTAGTTGCAAGTCCTCGGGTGTAGAGATCGGAGTTTCGGGCGCATTCTTGGTCCGAGGGGTAGATTCGGCACGAGGTGAGTCTCCTTTCTAACCTTGTAAGAGGGAATTGTCCCCATAGGTGATTTATATGTTATGTGCACTTGTTTTGGGGGCTACGTGCGTACAAAGTGACGAGAGTCCGTACGTGGCGACTATTATTGAAATGTCCGGGTAGTTAGGCCCACAGCATGCCTTATATTCTTCCTTGAAATGTCATATGTGTTATAAACTCATGTTATGCCTAGCATTGGTTCTCTGAGATCTCATGGATTTGGATAATTGGAAGGAAACTGTTATGGAAGGTAAGTTTTAATGATATTGTATGTGCTTGTGACCGCTTCGCAATTTACATTCCGCAAGCGGAGTGTGATTTCCCCCACTCTAATGGGAGCGGGCTGTACGCCACGGCGGATTGAAAGGTGCACTTTTTGGACGGGTAGTTCGATCCTTGGCAGTGCACCTGAGAGATTATACTATGGTAAAAATGCACTTATGGGACGGGCCGTTCGATCCTCGTCAGTGCATAGATATTATCCTTATGAATCTGGCCGGTTGTCTTATCCTTGTGTGTGCGTGACTATTTGGTACCGTTTCAATGATACTGGCTCGACAAATACTTGGGGACAAGGAAAGTGTACATTGTTGTTTATTTCCAGTAGTTTTCCTGGATTTCTGTACTTGAAATGTATCTGTTGCTTACTGTTTCCCATGTCTACTGCATTCCGTTATATCCTAATTTATATTATTACTGTTGGACCTTAGTGAGTATCGAGTAGACCTCTCGTCACTACTTCTTCGAGATTAGACGGGATACTCACTAGGTACATATTTATTTAATATGTACTCATGTTGCACTTCTGTACTTAATTGTACAGGTTCTGAGGCTGGTGCTTCTGGTTATCAGACCGAAGCTAGATATTGACCGTAGTGGACCTGACTTCACGGTGAGCTGCTTTCTTCTGGCGATCCCCGGCAGCACCGTGGAGTTTCCTAACTTTTGTTTCCGTCTATTTATTCAGACAATGGAATTGTATATTCTATATTTTGGTTATCCTGTTAGTATGCCCGTGACACTCGTGACACTAGTTCCTGGCACATACACGTAGTGGTTATTTTGAGATTTTGAGTTGTACATATATATGCTCGTGTATCAGCTCATGTTTCGTTATGGCTATTTTATCTATTACTGGGTTATTATCTTTAGATATCATGTTTTAACTTGTCAAATGTGGTAAATGTTGAACTTTTAATCAAATTAAGGAAGAGCTTAGTGAAATTTATGTTGGCTTGCCTAACCCCGTTGTTGGGCGCCATCATGAACTGAGTTAGGATTTTGGGTCGTGACAACGTGGTATCAGATCTCTAGGTTCATGTAAGTCTCACGAGTCACGAGCAGGCCCAGTAGAGTCTTGCGGATAGGTACAGAGACGTCTGTACTTATTTTCAGGAGGCTATAGGGTGTTAGTAAACCTCTCTTTGTTCATATTGTATTGTGCAATTGATGATATACTCAAACTTGTTCTTCTATTGTCTCACAGATGGTGAGGACGCGTGCATCCGATGTTCCTGATCCGAGAGATGCCGCTACCCCCGCTGCTCGAGGTCGTGGTAGAGGCAGGGGTAGAGAACCTGCCCGAGGTAGGGGACGAGGGCGTCCCAGAGCTATACCAGTCGCACCATCAGGGGGCCCTACCCTAGAGGAGCAAGACGAGGTGCCTCCAGTATCTCCTGCTCCAATAGACTTTATGACGGCGCCAGGCTTCCAGGAGGTCATGGGTCGTATGATGAGATTCATGGACACCATGTCCCAGGATGGAATATTTATAGCAGATCCTGCCCTTTCTCAGGCGGGAGGGGGATTCCAGACCCCTACCGCTCAGGCCACAGGATAGGAAGCAGCAATACACCATACCCCGGGTACATCGCCCGTGGGTGGGATCCATCCTGTAGCAGCAGCACCAGAGCCCAGGCCAGTTGCGGAGAGCAGAAGATGTTGGATAGATGGACTCGACTACGCCCTCCAGTCTTCGGGGGTGAGCGAGGTGAGGATGCACAAGACTTCATCGATAGATGCAGGTACAAACTGCACAACATGAGGATCTTGGAGTCTCATGGGGTCGACTTCACTACATTCCAGCTAGAGGGCAGAGCTCGCAGGTGGTGGCAGTCTTATATATTCAGCAGGCCAGCAGGTTCTCCTTCGGTTACTTGGGAGCAGTTCACACAGATGTTCTTTGACAGATATATTCCACCCTCTAAGAGGGAAGAGCTGTGGGGTCAGTTTGAGCGGCTAGAGCAGGGGCAAATGTCGGTGACGGATTATGAGGCCAGATCAGAGCTATCTCTCCATGCACTCATGATATTGCCTACAGATGCCGAGAGGGTGCGGAGGTTTGTAGCAGGATTGCATTCGGGTATTAGGTCCACCATGGCTCGAGAGGTGGAGATGGGTACTCCTTATCAGCTGGTAGTGGAGATTGCTCGCAGGATCGAGGGTTATCGGTCGAGGAGCGGAGAGCAGGGTCAGCAGGACAAGAGGGCCAGGTTCTTAGGGGAGTTCAGGGATGCTCCAGCTAGGAGCAGAGGTCAATTCAGGGGTGGTCAGCCCAGCAGGCCTTCAAATTCAGCACCTCCACTACCTCCTCGAGGTGGTTCAGTAAGGCCTCAGTTCAGTGCCATGCTAGAGCGTTCCTACCGTCCTCCAACCATCCAGAGTTCACCCAGTGGCTACTCCAGTCACCAGAGATCCTCCAGTTCATACCACAGTGCTATGCAGAGGGTCCACATCGCTCCCCATCCATTCAGGGTTCTTCCTCTTCGGGGCAGCAGACTATGGTACCCGGAGGTTGTTTTGAGTGCGGAGAGCCAGGCCATATGAAGAGGCATTATCCCAAATATCGGGGCAAGGCAGTGCAGCAGGGTTATCAGCCTATGGGTTCAGCACCAGTAGTCCGGCCACCTAGAGGTAGAGGACAGGTCGGCAGGGGTCGACCTAGAGGGGGAGGCCAGTCAGGAGAGGGTCAGTCAGCTTCAGTTCACTCTGGGGGAGCTCAGTCTTCAGGTGCTACAGCCAAATTTTATGCCATTCCGTCCAGATCAGATGCAGTGGCCTCAGACGTCGTGATCACAAGCATTATCTCAGTATGTGGTAGAGAGGCTTCAGTACTATTTGATCCAGGATCCACGTATTCATATGTTTCAGTACTATTTGCTCATTATGTTCCTCGTGAGTCCTTGGGTTCTCCATAAATGTGTCCACTCCGGTGGGCGATTATGTGGTGGTAGAACGGGTCCATCGGTCTTGTGTGATTACCTTCTGTGGATTCTAGACCAGAGCGGACCTTCTATTGCTCGACGTGGTAGATTTCGAGGTCATTCTAGGCATGGACTGGTTGTCTCCTTATCATGCCGTGCTGGATTTCCATGCCAAGACAGTTACTTTAGCCATGCCTGAGTCGCCGAGGCTGGAGTGGAGAGGTTCTTCAGTTAGTGCATCCAGCCGGGTCATCTCCTTCCTGAAGGCTCGGCATATGGTCGAGAAGGGTTGTTTGGCTTACCTTTCTTATGTGCGGGACACCACCGCCGAGTCCCCGACTATTGATTCGGTGCCAGTTGTTCTAGAGTTTGCCGATGTATTTCCTTCAGATCTTCCAGGCATGCCTCCAGATCGAGATATTGATTTCATTATTGATTTAGCTCCAGATACCCAGCCTATTTCCATTCCCCCATACCGAATGTCTCCTAAGGAGTTGAAGGAGCAGCTGAGGAGTTATTGGCTAAGGGGTTCATCAGGCCGAGTGTATCGCCATGGGGTGCTCCAGTTCTATTTGTGAAGAAGAAGGATGGGTCTATGCGGATGTGTATTGATTACCGCTAGTTGATTAAGGTTACTATTAAGAACAAGTATCCTCTACCGCGCATGAATGATTTGTTTGACCAGTTGCAGGGTGCTCGTGTATTTTCTAAGATTGATTTGAGATCGGGTTATCATCAGCTGAAGATTCGGGCTTCAGATGTTTTGAAGACTGCATTTCGTACCAGATATGGCCATTACGAGTTCTTGGTAATGTCTTTTGGCTTGACTAATGCCCCAGCATCATTCATGGACCTGATGAATAGAGTATCCAGGCCGTATATTGATTCTTTCGTCATTGTCTTCATTGATGACATCTTGATTTACTCACGGAGCTTGGGCGAGCACGAGCAGCATTTGAGAGTTGTGCTTCAGACCTTGCGAGAGCAGAAGTTGTATGCTAAGTTCTCTAAGTGTGAGTTCTGGTTAGCGTCTGTGGCATTTATGGGGCATGTGGTATCCGGAGAGGGTATCAAGGTTGATCCACAGAAGATTGAGGCAATTCAGAGTTGGTCGCGTCCTACTTCAGCTACAGAGATCAGGAGCTTTCTGGGTCTAGCAGGCTATTATCGCTGATTTGTGGGGGGATTCTCTTCTATTTCAACTCCATTGACTAGATTGACTCAGAAGAATGCATCGTTTCAGTGGTCCCACGAGTGTGAAGCGAGCTTTTAGAAGCTCAAGTCAGTATTGACCTCAACACCAGTTCTGACATTGCCTTCCGGTTCTGGGATGTATACTGTGTATTGCGACGCTTCACGAGTTGGGTTGGGATGTGTGTTGATGCAGGATGGGAGAGTTATTGCTTATGCTTCGCGTCAACTGAAGGTTCATGAGAAGAATTACCCTGTGCACAACTTAGAGTTGGCGGCAATTGTTCATGCTCTGAAGATTTGGAGGCACTACTTGTACGGTGTGTCTTGTGAGGTTTATACCGACCACCGTAGTTTGCAGCACTTATTCAAGTAAAGGGACCTTAATTTGAGGCAGCGGAGGTGGCTTGAGTTGTTGAAGGACTATGATATCACAATTCTGTATCATCGGGGCAAGGCAAATGTGGTAGCAGATGCTTTGAGCAGGGGGGCAGAGAGTATGGGTAGCTTGGCCTACATTGCAGCTAAGGAGAGACCTTTGGTCTTGGACAATCAGTCCTTGGCTAATCGCCTTGTGAGATTAGATCTTTCGGAGCCTCATCGAGTTCTAGCTCATGTGGTTGCTCAGTGTTCATTATTGGGAAAGATTAAGGCTCGACAATTTGATGATCCGTGCTTAGAAGAGCTTCGGGAGACAGTGGTCCAGGGCAGGGCCAAGGAGGTTACCTTGGGCGAGGATGGTGTTTTGAGTCTCCAGGTTCGTTTATGTGTTCCTGATGTTGATGGCCTGAGGGAGAGGATTCTAGCGGAGGCACGCAGTTCTCGGTACTCTGTTCATCCGAGTGCGACAAAGATGTATCGTGATTTGAAGAAGCATTTTTGGTGGAGGCGGATGAAGAAGGACATTGTGCAGTATGTGTCTAGGTGTCTTAATTGCCAGTAGGTTAAGTACGGGCATCAGAGTCCAGGAGGCCTACTCCAGCAGATGCCCATTCCTGAGTAGAAATGGGAGCGCATCACTATGGACTTCGTGGTTGGGTTGCCTCAGACTTTGCGGAAGGTTGACGCGGTTTGGGACATTGTGGATAGATTGACCAAATCGGCGCATTTCATTCTTGTGGCTACTACTTACACTTCTGAGAGGCTAGCCCAGATCTACATTCGGGAGATAGTCCGGTTGCACGGTGTGCCAGTTTCCATTATATCAGATTGAGGTCCTCAGTTCACCTCGCACTTCTGGAGAGCATTGCACAGTGAGATGGGCACTCAGACAGATCTCAGCTCAGCATCTCACCCTCAGACTGATGGCCAGTCGGAGCGTACGGTTCAGATATTGGAGGATATGCTTATGGCATGTGTGCTTAATTTTGGGGGTCAGTGGGACCAGTTCTTGCCTTTGTCGGAGTTTGCGTACAATAATAGTTATCAGTCCAGCATTGTGATGGCTCCATTTGAGGCTTTGTATGGTCGGCAGTGTCGTTCTCCTATCGGGTGGTTTGAGCCTGGCGAGGCTAAGTTATATGACACGGATCTGGTGAGAGATGCTTTGGAGAGGGTGAAGATAATTCAGGAGAGGCTCCGCACAACTCATTCCAGACAGAAGACTTACGCGGATCATAGGGCGCGAGATGTAGCATTTATGGAGGGAGATAGGGTTCTACTGAAGGTTTCGCCGATGAAGGGCATTATGAGATTTGGGAAGAAGGGCAAGTTGAGTCCCAGGTTTATAGGTCCTTTCGAGGTGTTGAGACGAGTCGGAGAGGTTTCTTATGAGTTTGCCTTACCTCCCGCCTTGTCAGGAGTTCACCCGGTCTTTCATGTATCCATGCTCCGGAGATATCATGCCGACTTTTCTCACGTGGTTGATTTCAGCACTATTCAGTTGGATGAGAAGTTGGGCTACAAGGAGGAGCCAGTTGCTATTATTGATAGGCAGGACCGCTAGTTGAGTTCCAAGAGAGTTTCTGCGGTAAAGGTCTAGTGGAGGGACCAACCAGCGGAGGAGGTGACTTGGGAGTCCAAGGAGGACATGCGGAGTAGGTATCCACAGCTATTCAGCACTTCAGGTACGATTCTAGAGTCGTTCGAGGACGAACATTTATTTAAGAGGAGGAGAATGTAACGACCTGATCGGTCATTTTGCGTATTAGGACCCCGTTCCCCTAAATAAAAATTCCCATAGCGGCTTCTCGTGATTTATGACTTGTGGGGACAGGTGGTTCGGGATTTGGAAGTATTTAGAGTGCTATAGGAACACTTAGTTCCTTAAGGTTGGCCTTTTTGGCCAAGTTTGACTCCGGTCAACATTTTTAGCAAACGACCTCGGAATTTAGTTCCGATAGTTTTAATAGCTTCGAATGATGATTTCGGACTTGGGCGTATGTTCGGAACGGGATTTCAATGACCCGGGAGCATTTCGGCGCCCAATATGGAAATCAGGATTTCCTTAAGTTTAAAATTTTGTTTGGAACGTGACTTTACATTATCGAGGTCCGAACGGAATTTCGAGATCGGAAATAGTTCTGTTATGTCATTTATGACTTGCTTGCAAAATTTGAAGTCATTCCGAGTAGTATAGGTCAGTTCAGCACATCGTTATAGAAATCAAGAACTTGAAGTTCTTAAGTTTGATTCAATTTGGTAATGGGGTCAAATTCTGAGTTTTGTTGTTGTTTTTCACGTTCCGGAAATTCGAACGAGTCTGTATCATGAATACAGACTTGCCAATTCTTTTGGACGGGGTCCCGAGGGGCTCAGGTGAGTTTTGGACCCCCGGGAGCTAAGTTCAAAAAACCAGATTTTTACTATCTGGTTTCCTTCTTTGTGATCGCGAAAGGGGGGCTGGGTTCGCAGAGAAGGAATTGGGATGGGCTGCTGAATGCTCTACGCGTTCGCAGAATATTCTCCGCGATCGCGGTAGGTTGGGTCCCTAGCCTTCGCGATCGCATCCTTGTCTCCGCGTTCGCGATGGGTTGGATCCTTGACCATCCCGAATGCACCCATGTCTCGCGTTCGCATAGGTGTAGGACGGGACTAGGCCCGTTTACTCTTCGCGATCGCAGGTTATCATCCGCGTTTGCGGAGGTCTAGCTAGTTGGCCTTCGCGATCGCAGGCCCCTTCCCGCATTCGCATAGAAGGGCCCCAGGGGGCCTGGGCCGTTGGCCTTCGCGATCGCGGGCCCCTTGTCGCGGTCGCGATGAAGGGCAGTTGGGCAGTATGTCTTCTTCAAAAACTCGGGATTTTTCATTTCCTAACATAGGATTCTACCATTTGAGAGCTTGGGAGTTTGGAGAAAGTGTCCCACGACCTAGCTACTGTCAAGGTAAGTTAATTCCACTTCAACACTAGTTTAATACATGGATTTCAACTTGAACTAACTACTAAATTATGGAAAAGTCAAGAATTGGGTAGTAAATTTAGGGTTCTTGAGGAAATTAGCGAATTGTCTGTTTAATTCTATGAATTCAAGTAGAAACTACATATTAATGATCCTTAGGCTATGGGTGAGTGATTCCTTCGAGAAATTTTTGAATCCGAGCGTGCGGGCCCGGGGTTGAATTTTGGGAATTCTTCAAGAATGTTAAATTTTTGAATAAATAGGATAATTTCTCTACCTTGAGCTTGAATTGATATAATTATACCATATTTGGCTAATGCAAGTCCTCGGGTGTAGAGATCGGAGTTTCGGGCGCATTCTTGGTCCGAGGGGTATATTCGGCACGAGGTGAGTCTCCTTTATAACCTTGTAAGAGGGAATTGTCCCCATAGGTGATTTATATGCTATGTGCACTTGTTTTGGGGGTTATGTGCGTACAAAGTGACGAGAGTCCGTACATGGCGACTATTATTGAAATGTCCGGGTAGTTAGGCCCACAACATGCCTTATATTCTTCCTTGAAACGTCATATGTGTTATAAACTCATGTTATGCCTAGCATTGGTTCTCTGAGATCTCATGGATTTGGATAATTGGAAGGAAATTGTTATGGTAGGTAAGTTTTAATGATATTGTATGTGCTTGTGACCGCTTAGCAATTTACATTCCGCGAGCGGAGTGTGATTTCCCCCACTCTCATGGGAGCGGGTCGTACGCCACGACGGATTGAAAGGTGCACTTTTGGGACAGGCCGTTCGATCCTCGGCAGTGCACCTGAGAGATCATACTATGGTAAGAATGCACTTATGGGACGGGGCATTCGATCCTCGGCAGTGCATAGATATTATCCTTATGACTCCGGCCAGTTGTCTTATCCTTGTGTGTGCGTGACTATTTGGTACCGTTTCAGTGATATTGGCTCGACAGATACTTGGGGACAAGGAAAGTGTACATTGTTGTCTATTTCCAGTAGTTTTCCTGGATTTCTGTACTTGAAATGTATTTGTTGCTTATTGTTTCCCATGTCTACTGCATTCCGTTATATCCTGCTTTATATTATTACTGTTGGACCTTAGTGAGTATCGGGTCGACCTCTCGTCACTACTTCTTCGAGATTAGACGGGATACTCACTGGGTACATATTTATTTAATATGTACTCATGCTGCACTTCTGTTCTTAATTTTACAGGTTCTGAGGCTAGTGCTTATGGTTATCAGACCGAAGCTAGATATTGACCGTAGTGGACCTGACTTCACGGTGAGCTGCTTTCTTCTGGCGATCCCCGGCAGCACCATGGAGTTTCCTTACTTTTGTTTTCGTCTATTTATTCAAACAGTGGGATTGTATATTCTATATTTTGGTTATCCTGTTAGTATGCCCGTGACACTAGTTCCTGGCACACACACGTAGTGGTTATTTTGAGATTTTGAGCTATACATATATATGCTCGTGTATCAACTCACGTTTCGTTATGGCTATTTTATCTATTACTGGGTTATTATATTTAGATATCATGTTTTAACTTGTTAAATGTGGTAAATGTTAAACTTTAATCAAATTAAGGAAGAGCTTAGTGAAATTTATGTTGGCTATCCTAACCCCGTTGTTGGGCACCATCATGACCTGAGTTATGATTTCGGGTCGTGACAGGGTCTCTATTTGAGTTTCCTCTCTTGTTGGAGTTAATTTTCAACCTTGATAGCCATTTGAAGTGCCTCATGTATAGTAATAAATTTGTGCAAAGTCATTTGGCTAGAGAATTCATGCTTAAGCCCCGCCAAGAATCTAGAAATCATGAGTCTTCCATTATCATCAAGATTGTCTCTAACCCTAATTTTGTCCAACTCTTCAAAGTAAGCCTCCATATTCATGTTTCCTTGCTTCATGTTGTAAAATTTGGTAAGCAAGTCATTCACATACTCTTCGGGCACAAATCTTGTGTCACGACCCGGAATTCCCACCGTCGGAACCATGATGGCGACTAAGATTTCACTTGCTAGACAAGCCAACGTTAGAACAATTTATTCATTTTTCAAAATTTTAAATTAAATAAGGAGAAGTATTGAATAACTGTAATAATTCAAAGTAATGTGCGGAAGATAAAATATCTGATACAACCCTGGACCCGTTGTCACAAGTACACAAGCTACTAGAATAATACATACAAGGGTTTGAATAAAACATAAAGTCGTCTAAAGGAAAATACACAGCTAAATAAAAGATAAAGTGACTCTAGGAGCTGCGGACACTGAGCAGTTGTACCTCAAGTCTTCTCAGATTTCTCAAATCCGAGCATGCTAATAACCGCCTAAGGCGGGGACCGACTCTAAAATATGCACAAGAAGTGAAGAGTATAGTATGAGTACAACCGACCCAATGTATTTTGTAAGTGTCGAGCCTAACCTCGACGAAGTAGTGACGAGGCTAAGGCAGGTCACTCACACTACAACCTGCACGCAATATATAATAAAGACAAAAAAAAAATATACGGAAGAAAATAGGACATTCAATTGAAGATAATAGCTACAGCCTCAAGAAATAAGCCAGTGACTACCAGGATTACCAAATCCCTAGAGTTTCGAGTTAAAATACCGAAAACCAATACAACTCAAGGAAAATAGAAACACATAGGTTGTTGCAGCGCGCAGCTCGATCCCACTGTACCACACAATCCTCCCTTACTACACTGTAGCAATATAGACAATCATAAATAAATATATATGTTGCGGCGCGCAACCCGTTCCCACCATATAACAAATCAGTTTCACAATTCACCCTTATTTCACGGTGTACATTCACTCTTATTTCATCTGTTTGCGGCGTGCAACCACATCCTACCATATCAATACAAACTCACCCTTATTCCTCCGCATTAATCCATCATTATTTCACATGTTGTAGCATGCAACCCGATCCCACCATATCAGTACAATTAATCACTAAGTATAATAAATTTCATAATTCAAATCACAAGAACCACCATAATTGATAAATATAAAGCTGAAACAGTACGGAAACCTTGTACCAACTTGGAAATTCACGTATGAAATACTACACGGCAAGACCAGTCCAGTAAATGATAATTAGAAGTTGTAAGTACGTTAATTAAGGCAAATAGCAGCAAGTCATGAAAGCATGAAGAGGTTTAACATTTTTAACAGGAATTAAAGTATGGAAGGCATTTAAGGCACATAACAGTTAAAGCGGGGAAGAAGATAATTAAGGAAAAGCACAAAATCAGTAAAACAAGTAATTCAACGGCGTATAAGCACTTGTCACCTCACTTATATGCCGCAACTCACGAAATTCACATAGCACATGGTTCAAGGGTTCCTAATTCCCTCATGTCAAGGTTAATCTCAACACTACCTCACTCCGCAGTCAACTCAGAGCTCTATCGGGGCCTAGAATTCGCCTCCAAACCACTCGTATCTAACCACAATTGATTCAATAACATCAAATATTGCTAAAGAAATCAATTGTCAAGCATAAATTTGGAATTCCCACACTTCTTCACAAAAAACTCAAAAATCAACCCCTGGCCCGCTTGGTCCAAACCCGAAATTCGGACCAAAACCCGATTACCCATTTACCCCCGAGCCTGGTTATGTAATTTGTTTCGAAATCCGACCTCAATTTGAGGTCTAAATTCTAATTTTACACAAATCCCTAATTCTACCTAAACCTCCAATTTCTAACATGAAAATCCTAGATTTTAGGTTGAAATCTTATGAAATGTAATGGAAGTTTGAAATAAAATAGGTTAGAATCACTTCTTAATGAATTGGGGAAGAAACGTTCTTGGAAAAATCGCCTCTAGGGTATTTTAGTTTTTAAAATTTGAAAGAATAAACAAAATCCCGTTTTTCCATTCTTTTACGCGGTTGCAGTTATCGCGATTACGACACAAAGTTCGCAATTACGATCAATTCTTCGCAAATGCGAAAAACCTCTCAGCCTGATATCATCGCAAATGAGACATACCTGTCGCAAATGCAAGCCAAGGCTTTCGCAAAAGCAAACTTTTGCCTTGCAAATGCGAGTCTGCCTTGGTCTGCTTCCAGTCACAAATGCGACCATTTTCCTGCAAATGTGAACCCTGCCCCCATCGCATTTGCGGACTTCTCTTTGAAAAAGTGAAGCTGACCCAACCCCCTCCCTCTTCTCAAATGCGAGTCTGACTTCGCATTTGCGATCAAGTCCTCGCAAATGTGAGAGCTGCAGAACTGATGCACCAGCATTCCAATTAAGTTCAAAATCACTCTGTAGCCTATCCGGAACTCAACCGAGCCCTCGGAGCTCGAAACTAAACATGCACACAAGTCCAAAAACATCATACGAACTTGCTCACGTGATCAGATCGCTAAAATAACACCTAGAACTATAAATCAGACACCAAATCAAATGAAATTTTCAAGAAAACTTATGAACTTCTATTTAACAACCAGACGTCCGAATCACATCAAACCAACTCCATTTCTCACCAAATTTGATAGAGAATCCATAAATATAGTAATGGACCTATACTGGGTTCTGGACCCAAAATACGGACCTGATATCAATAAAGTCAAACATTGGTCAATTCTTTAAAATTATTAAACCTTTAAACTTCCAATTTTTGACAAAAAGCGATAACTCGAACTAGGGACTTTCGAATTCGATTCCGGACATACTCCTAAGTCCCAAACCACGATTTGAACCCACTGGGACCATCAAAATACGGATCTGGGTCCATTTACTGAAAATGTTGACCGAGGTCAACTCAAATAGATTTTAAAGGCAAAATTTCTTACTTTATCAATTTTTAACATAACAACCTTCCGGAAAAACACCTAGACTGTGCATGCAAATCGAGAAAGGCCAAAAGGAGCTAACAGAGGCTTCGAAACACAGAATTAGGTTTTAAACTATAAATGACCTATCGTGTCATCACATCTTGCTCTCATAACCACCATAAGAAACCCCCAAGAATAAATAGCAATATCTTCATTTCTATTTTTATCTTGTTTCTCTTTCTCCCACAAAGAAAAAGCATAACCAACAGTTTAGAAATAGTATGCTTGAACCTCTTTGTATCGAATACATTGTTAAGCTCAAACATCCTTTCCATTTGTATTTATCATTCTAAAACTTTCTCAAGGTCACTACTTCCCTTGAAAGTAGGAAGTGAAGTCTTGATATTATTAAGACCCCGGTCTTCTTCCTCTCCCCACTTTCTACCATGTTCTTCATTACCAACATTTTCATCATAACCATATTCATAAGCATGCCATAATTCCTACCATGCCTTCCACATTTACCTATAAAGCCTCCTTGTCCATTACTTCTAGGTTGGACTCTAACCGGTTCATCATATTACTCTCCATAGTCCAAAGCATCATCAAAGTCATTTTACGGTTGTTGTGGCTTAAGAGGTTGTTGTTGATGCTCAACTCTTACTTGTCTACCTTGCGGAAGTGGACTTTTTCTTGGTACATGATTGTTAGCAACTTGTGATTGATTGATTAGCCTTATAATATGTGGTGCGGTGGGTGTACAACTATTTTGTGGTATTACACTAATTCCCACACCTTGGTTAGGATTAGGTGACATGCCTTGCCATTGGTTAAGAAGGTTATCGTGAGACTTGACCACTTGTTCCATGTTATCAACTTTCAAAATCAAAGCTTGTAAAGCCTCCAAAATGGTCTCATTGGAGACTCCCTCCCAATCACTCCCTCAGTGTATCCCTCAAAGATTACATTCAAATTTTACCACTAGTGTATAACTCTTGTGCCCTCGACTTTTAGGTATACATTCTAAGAATCTCACCACTCAAGCCTTATTCCACTCTTGGATGAATATCCAAAGTTGATATCAAACTCAATTAAGTCACCTTCAGGTGATTCTTCCAACTTCGGGACGAGAATGGAGTTTATGTGACTCAACAAAGAAGGTAAAATAACCAATAGACAATGGAAACAAGAAGTTAACAACGAAACTAAAGAGAAAAACACAAACAAAATTAGCACAAAATAAAATAAAGCACACAAAAAACTAGTTTATCACTAAGTATGAACTAATACTTAAGTAAACTAGCTAGAATAAGTAAGCAAAGAAAGAAAGAAAAAGAAACAAGCTGAAAAGGCTATATTTTAAATTGGGCAGAAATGGATTGTTTGACAAAAGTGGCTAATTTCAAAATTGTGCTGCAAGATATGGCTATTCCTGCAAAATCTGGAAATTTGCAGCATGTCTTCCTAGTTGGAACTGGCACTGAAAATCAGTCCAAAAGTGGTTCGAATATTCACAACTCAGTCCCAAATTTGATATACAAGCTCAACAAGCTGTACCCGATCCATTGGAACAACGCCAACTCGAAATAAAACTTAATTTTGGAAACCCACAATTTGAACTTAAGCTTCGAAGCTTTGTTCCATGGCTGCCAGTGAATTTTTCTTCTTCAGGTTTCCACTTCGACTCAATTATATTCACGAAATAAATTCAGATTTAGCAGCAAACCAGCATAATTCAATCGAACCAAGGCTTTTTTTGTTTAATCGCAGACTCGTGAATTTCGACAAGCTTCGACTGAAGCTTCATTGGCGGACAACTTGGTGTTTTAAGTTCCAGGAAACAAAATCAATAGATCTAGGTTCCAAATAGTGATATTCAGCAGATTTCATGCAATGAATCAATGCCCACCATTTAGTTTTTCTTTTTTCTTTTCTCATTCGCTACTTCAAGGGAAAAAAATGGAAACCACCAGCTATATAGTGCGCGTCCTTCGATATCAACTTCACTAATTATGTCACGCCCCAAAACCGAGGAACGAGACCGGAGCCTAACCGGATGATTCCGGTCAAGCGAACCTGGTTTGTCTTTACTACCCAACGCGTTGCCCCGTGTCTATTATATACATTGTTCCATATGAATTAGCCAATTTAAGTTCAAAGTACGATTTACAACATAAGTTCATTTCCTCTTTTAACCTTCAACATTTGATAATCCAAAAATATATATAATACATACAACTTTTCCAATACGAACCACGATTTCGAGCGAACACAGCTACTGCCCAAAATACATGTATACAACCCACATAGTGTCTACAGAGCCTCTAAGAGTACTAGGAGTTTTACATAAACCTGCCGACAACAAGGCTCTGGCTATACCTTTAATGACACAACATACACAAAAGAAGACGGTATAGACTACACACGGCCCCGAGAGGAAGTGGGGCTCACCAGAACTGCTGAAGGGATGAAGAGGAGGCACCACTATCGGCGGACTGAGCTACCTGCTATGGAACCACCTACATCCATATAAAATATGTAGCGCCCCCGGCAAAAGGGACGTTAGTACCGTTGAATAGTACTAGCATGTATGAACAAACGTTATTCTAAATAGAATCAAACAACACACAAGATATAAGACAGTCAGAGAAACCAAACAATTACTACACAGAGATACAGAAACAAACACAATTGGGAACTTCACAGATTCTTATTTCAACACAATCATATTCCACCATTATTCCTTCTCAACAATCCACCCTTATTTCTTCCTGTTGCGGCGCGCAACCCGATCCCACTGAAAAATCACATTCCAGCCTTATTACATTCTGTTGCGGCGCGCAACCCGATCCCACCGTACAATCACATTCCACCCTTATTACTTCTCACATATCACCCTTATTCCTCCTGTTGTTCCTCCTGTTGCAGCGCGCAACCCGATCCCACCGTACAATCACATTTCATAGCAACAATAACAGCCCACAATTCAATCACAAGGATTTTCATCAACAAGAATATAAATTCATTACAACCAACAATCCGTATGAAATCAAAGCCACAATAATCCTTGCCAAACAACGAGTCATATACGATATTGCCATAGTCATTTATTTCAATTAAATCAATCCACAACTCCTTTTCATCACTTGCTACACATCCCTTAGCACTTAGATACATTCACACATTTGGGTTCGTTATCATTCTTTCATACCAACATATTCAAGCATTTAACGAATCTTACACATGATAGAGTAATCACAAAGAAATCACCTTTCACAATTTCAAGTAGCATGGTAGTATGGTGATCAACTAAAACGATCAGAGAATAGAATCTTACGCCTCAATACATTAGAACAATCAATTCACATATGCTCAAGAAAGAAACTCATGCCGAATGCTCGGACACCAACAAGGTGACTCTACGAAGATTAAAGTTAGCCATACATAGCTCGAGTCGAAATTCCCCTTTAATTTCTATTTTCAACCCACCGAACCTTCTATCGTCTCCAATCTAGTTCACAATGCGACACATTTAACTTAGAGTTAGGAGTCTTGAATTCATTTGAGCATTTTATCAAACACTATGTGGTCCCTTTGATTAATTAATCCCCTTTTTAGTGGAAAATTGCTCTACCTTACACCCTCTTGCTATATTAGAATAGATCATGAACATGCATGCAAGGTCTTAGCTTTATCTTCAAGAACCAATTCATGTGTGTTTTATCCTTTTAACCAAAACCTGAGAATTAAAGGGGAAATGGGGTGGGACTTGCCTCTTATAGTGAAGAAGATGAAGATTACTCGATAATTTCCGGGCCTAAGTAAAGATGAAGGATCAATTTGGGGAAGATGAGGCTTTCTCTCTCTAGAACCCACTCTCACTTCTCTCTATTTTAGTCAAATAGGTGTTAAAAATGAAGGGGAGGGGTGTTTTATTAAACTAGGGGTCGGGTTTTAAAATCAGAAATTAGAAGCCCTGAAGCAAGAAATGCGGTCGCATTCCTGCTATGCGGTATGCATTCATGTCGCATAGATGGCCCTCAGCTGGGCCAAAAGGGAAACAGACTGCCCAGGTATGCGACCACTATGCGGTCCGCTTACCTATTATGCGATTGCATAGTGCGTCGCATAACTCCCTCCGCAAGAATCAAGGTGCAAGAATGCGACAACTATGCGGCCCACATTCTCAAAATGTGATCGCATCTTGGGCCGCATAGCTGTCCTCAAACTGGACAGCAGGATGTCCAGGTATGCGACCACTTTGCGGTCCGCATACCTGATATACGATCGCATAGTGAACCGCAGATCCGCGCAATTCTGGGAAATTATATCTTTAAAGTCCCGAGGTACTTTTTACTTCAAAAAGGTCCATTTCTAAGAATTTCTACAGCTATAACAATATGGGAACCTGCCCAAGCATCGTTTTTAGACATAAAATTTTACGAGTCTTTACAAATCAGTACCCAAATGGATTTATCACTATCAACCAAACCAAATAGGTGTCTCAATCGAACCAAGTTCTTTTTTGTTTAATCGTAGATTCGTGAATTTCGACAAGCTTTGGTTGAAGCTTCAATGGAGGACAACTTGGTATTTTAAGCTCCAGGCAACAAAATCAATAGATCTAGGTTCCAAATAGTGATATTCAGTAGATTTCACGCAATGATTCAACGACCATTATTTAATTTTTCTTTTTTTCTTTTTTTCTTTTCTCAATCGCTACTTCAAGGGGAAAAAACGAAACCTGCCAGCTATGGAGTGCGCGTCCTTCAGTCCCAACTTCACTAATAAGCACCCAAATGGATTTATCACAATCAACCAAACCAAATCATATTTGAACCATAGATTCCAATGAAAATCGAAACAGTGAGACGCAAGGATTTTTTTTGACTTATTCAATTTTCCTAATAATATTTTTATATGAAATTCAATGCAAATAACCAAGAGATTTGTAGAAACAAATTCTTTAACCTTCACTTTGTAACCAAGATGATACGAACTCAGAAGCAAAATAACAAGAACACAAATAAAATGATAGAAAGATAGAGATTTAGTAGAGAACCAACTAAGAAAATTGAATAAACATTTGAAATAAATAAATACCCAATTAATATAAGACTTAATTGACCAACACTATAGGAACAACATTCAAGGGGAAGTAATCCCCTTGCAACTTCACCTTAACAAGTAATCAACCAACATAGGAATTCATCCTAAACACTCTCAATGAGTTTTCATTCAAAATATGCTAACTCTAAAATGAGAGCCTTAAGGGCTATTTATACTAGGGAGCTAAATATTACAAATATAGCCACCAAATGTAATGTAGTCTTTAATTGTTGGCAAAATTACACATGTAGCCGCCTCGTTATGAAGGTAGCATCCAATTATAATCCAAATTGCTCGATGGCTACTACATTGTAACAAGGGGTGTCTAGTGTATTTGGGTTATATCCATGATTGTAATGCTGAGGATCCATCCATGGATTAAGTTTCGGTGGTAAGAGAGTTCTCAGAGGTGTTTCCTACAGACTTGTCGGGTATGCCACCCGACAAAGATATCGACTTTTGCATTGACTTGATTCCGAGCACTTTTACTATTTCTATTCCACCATACCGCATGACCCTAGCTGAGTTAAAAGAATTAAAGGAAAAGTTGTAGGATTTTCTTGACAAGGGATTCGTTAGACCTAGTGTCTCGTCGTAGGGTGCACCGGTGTTGTTTGTGAAGGATGGATCAATAAGGATGTTCATACATTATCGGCAGTTGAACAAGGTCACTATAAAGAACAAGTATCCGTTGTCGAGGATTGATGACTTATTGACCAGCTTTAGAGCGCCAAGGAGTTTTCCAAGATTGATTTGAGGGTAGGCTACCATCAGGTAAAGATTAAGGCATTGGATGTCCCTAAGACAGTTTTTCCGACTAGGTATAGTCACTATGAGTTCTTGGTGATGTCATTTGGCTTGACTAATGCCCCATCAACCTTTATGGATTTGATGAAACGGGTTTACAAGACTTATCTAGATTCTTTCATGATTGTCTTTATTGATGATATTTTGGTTTTCTCCCACAGTCGAGAAGAGCATGAGAAGCACCTACGGATCATATTTCAGTTTTTGAAGGATCATTATGTCACGCCCCCAAACTAGGGGAGGCACGACTGGCACTCGATACTGTATTTGATCGAGTTAGCCACTAAACATACTAGCTAACTAAACTGGGGGCCCAACAGATCGGGCAGCACAACATCTGAAATACTAAGCCTGGACCGTTAAGGTCATGACCCGAATAACAATAAGTCATATAAACAAAGGTAGACAAGCCAAAATAATAAAGTACTAGCTGGCCGACGAGGCCGCGACTGAAGACATACATGCCTACACACATATATATATACATGCCAAGCCTATGGGCTGGAGACTGAAAGCTGCAAAAAGAAACCCAGAATACTGTGTCCACCATAGCCTCTAAGAGTATCATAAGCACTGTCGGAACAAGGCCCCGACTATACCTAAACTGTACAACAAAAGTAACCATCCTATGAAAGCTCCAGGAAGAGGTGGAGCTTACCAACTCACAGCTGAACCCCAAAATCCTAGCGGAGGGGTCGATCAGAGTCCCTACCTGGACCTGCACGCACGAAACAAAAATGCAGTGTCCCCAGGCAACGGGACATCAGTACGAATGAAAATGTACTGGTATGTAAGGCAGAAAGTAGAACCATACATAGCTGATGTAAAAAGTGTAATAGAGATACCACCTGACATTGAAACCCTGATAGCCTCCTTGGCTGACATCCGACCTCATAGTAATCAAATATGCATGGTATGCTCGTGT
>ML300457.1:434-11830 GCA_005239495.1 Nicotiana undulata
ATTTTGGTCCATTCTCGTGATGAGACAATGTTCAGTATCAAGGATAAAATATTAAGATTTTTTAATGATTTCTAAATTTGATATGGGGTATATCAAATAGTGTATCTACGGGATGACACGTTTAGGAATCACCTATGTAAGTGTGAAGATTTAGCCGCTTCAAAGAGAATTTTGCAAGGCTAGTTCTCTATGCACTTATGAAACCAGGCGGTGTTCATGGCTGAAACGAACACAACAATGAGAACCAAAGACGGTTAAGGATTGGTTGTGTGACTTGTGGTTGTCTAGGTATACACCAAAGTTCGACGGTTCAAAGATATCAAATCTACCGATTGATCGAGTATATCCGACATAAGTTCACTACGGAAAGTTCAAAGGGAAACCTACTTATCCATATGCAATTAATCCTTGCTTGCGAATCACACAGTTTTTCATGCATACTTCCGTGATATAGCCATTCCCCATTCATGTGGGGGATTGTTGGGATTTTAAGTAATTAATGATATATTAATGCTTAAAATGGGTGAATGGGAAATGGAGGGGAAAATAAAATATTTGAGTAATATTTGAGTTTCCCTCCTTAATTGTCCCACATAGGAAGAGGAAAAGACTTTTGATGGGTATATAAGAAATTGCTCTTCTTCTAGCTAATAAAGAGTTGAGAAGAAAGCAAGCCTCGCGCCGTCGTCGTCGTCGTCTCTCGCTCGGCTCGGCTCTGCCTCGGCCTCGGCTTCAGATTACGATTTGAATTTGGATTTGGTCAAATGATCGATCGAGAGATTATTTTTTGGACCAAGTTTATTTGTTAATAGTAAATATTAACAGAAATGTTATTAAATATTTGTTTTAATAACAAAATATTAATATTAAAATAAATATTAATATTAAATCCATTTCAGTTATTATCCAGAATTTAGTTTTCTGTTTTGTAACAGAAAATTAACTACCCTTCAATTTTCCCTCTTTATTATTGAGTAAATAGCCAATTATGTCATGGCATTTACTTTATGGGCGTTTTTGCATAAAACACCCATTTTGAAGAGTTGCACCTCTTCAGATTCAACCCAACTTTGGCTATAAATACAAGTCCATTCTCTCAGATTTTACATACTAATTTTTGAGTTCTCCTCCTTCTTTCTGCATACTTTCATCTTCAAAGAAAGCAAGTAAGTGTGATTTGCTACCGAACTTTGAGTTCGCTGAAACACTGGGGTTTGAAGTACCACTACACCAGTGTGAAATTCGTTCTATCCTGGGAGGAAATAATCCATAACCTTGGGTACTAGGAGGGGATTAAATTCCTTAAGGAAACACTGTGAATTCAGTGGGCTCGGATTAANTTTACTTTCTCCAGAATTGTTTTACAAATACAGATTTCTAACATTTTCAACCTCCGAAAGTCACGTCGCTACATTCTGATGATGCAGAAAGTTGAAGCTGCCCTAACTGAGGCTGATGTTAAACCTAAATCAGGTGGCGTTGATGATCTAGAATATGATAAGCAGTTCATAATAAACTGTAATGTGTTATCACT
This sequence comes from Nicotiana undulata, assembly GCA_005239495.1. Taxonomy (NCBI): domain Eukaryota; kingdom Viridiplantae; phylum Streptophyta; class Magnoliopsida; order Solanales; family Solanaceae; genus Nicotiana; species Nicotiana undulata. The sequence continues at coordinate 1,969 of ML300457.1, forward strand.
TGACATTAAGAAGGAAATTGTTTTAATCCACAATTTCATACGTGACAAGTAACAATTGAAAGTTCTTGAGTTAGGGTCACTAGTTAATCACCCAATTTATTATGCCCGGCCTGTTAAAAAAATTGGCCAGGAGAGGGATATATGACTACTCTTGCCAGCCACTTAGAAGGACTTCTCTTGTTGGCGACTTGGAAAGATAATAAAAGCATGTGATAGAGTCCTTGCTCTTGATTCAGCAAAGGGAAAGCTTTTGCATTTTGTTGAGAGTCGAATGGGATATATTGATCCGAATCTCTCTACTGTTGTTGGGAGTGCAGTTGCTTCTAAGCTTATGGCTACTGCTGGTGGTCTCTAGTCCCTGTCAAAAACGCGTGTTTATGATGTCCTGTATCTTGGTGCCAAAACGACGAAGATTAGTTCTATTGGAGTCAGTGGGTTAGTTAGCTTGAATGTAAGCATAGTTAAGTTAGTAAAGTAACCACAATAAGGTGCAATTAGTAGATTTGTTATGCCAATTGACTTAATTAAGAATGGAGTTGTTACTTGTATATATATGACAAGTGTACACATTTTTTTCTTTATAGAAAATATACAACCGACTTTATCCTTCTTCTACATTCTTCATTATTCACTGAGTTTCTCCATAGCTGAGCTCAAGTTCTGAATATCTAGTTCAGAATTCAGGAAAATAACACCGTATCATAGCAGTAACGATTGGGTCGTCCGCTCATTTTGCAATTCCACATATCTCAGATCTATTCTCTCCTCTTTCAAGGTTGATTCTCTGTTTTGCTATTCAACAATGGGAGAAGAGAAAGAAGAAAAAATTGATCACACTCATCCACTCTTCGTACATCCTTCGGACACTCCTGGCTCGATTTCGATTCCGGTGAAGCTCACTAGATATGAAAATTACAGTATTTGGCGAAGAACGATGCGAATTACCCTTCAAGCTAAGAGAAAATTAGGGTTTGTGACTAGCACTTGCACGAAAGATCAATTTAAGGCTGAATTGCATGAAGATTGGGAAACTTGCAATGCAATTGTCTTATCTTGGATCATGAACACAGTGTCGTCAGATCTTCTAGCGGGATTGTTTATGCATCGAATGCACATCTGGTTTGGCAAGGCCTACATGAGCATTTTGATAAGGTTGATCGAGTGTGTATTTTTCAATTACACAGAGAAATTTCCACAATTTCACAAGGAACTGATTCAGTTGTAGCATATTTCACCAAACGAAAGGAATTATGGGCGGAGTATGATGCCCTAGTGCCTTCGCCAGGCTGTGACTGCCCAAAATCAAGAGATTACATTGAGCATCTACATCATTAGAGGCTACTTCAGTTCCTTAGTGGACTTAATGAGTCATATGAGCAGGCACAAAGGCAGATTTTTATGAAAACTGTTGAACCTAGCTTGAATAAGGCATATGCTATGATCATCGAGGATGAAAGTCAAAGGTCTAATCCATTTCCAACACTAGCAGGGAAGGCAGATCAAATGGATATGCAGGTTGGTCGAGAACAACCTCACAGAGGAAAAAAACTCTTTTATGCAATGTGAATATGGCAATATGAAAGGTCATTTGAAGGAAAATTGCGACAAATTAAATGGCTATCCAAGTGACTTCAAGGGAAAGAAGAAGTATGCAGCTAACAGTGTGACTAGTAATATTGAATTGGACAAAAGACTAGAGGGAATGGAAGGAGGAAACAGTTCCGAGCCCCTAAAGTTTGGTTCTTACTTTAGAGAGGATCAATACAATCAGATTTTGGGGATGCTGAACAAGGAACCCACTAATCCACAAGCAAACATGACATATATCACTACATGTTTAACGAATGATATGTGTTCAGGAGAATGGATCATAGATTCAGGTGCTTGACTCTAAACTTGATTCCAAAAGAGGGTGGTCAAAGAAAATAACACAGGCTCAAAAGGGGTAACAATGGGTATAAAGTGTTTGGATAGAAGAAAAAAGGCCTCCTAGCCTCGAGAATGCCACTCATGTAAACCCTTCAAAATCACGACATTGATGGACATGTTGCTTTGTAGGTCTTTTTCAGTGTAAAGCTGTATGAGCAGTACTTTTCTCGCAGTGAATGGCCCTTGTCAATTTGTGTGACTTTTCTTGGATTTTGTCTTGATGTAGAAGATGCATTTTACCACTAAACTTATCCATTTCGAGTTTTCTGGAATACACCTTCTTCTTTTTTTAAAACACTTTCTATCTCTTAGTGCTAAACAGACTTCAACTCGTCCGATCATCCTTAAGCCCGATCTTCTTAATGATTCAAAAGGTAGAGATCCTTAATTTTCATGAGCATGACTACTTTGGTTCCATATAAACTTGGCTCATGCTTATTTTCCAAATGTTTCATGTCTCTATTCATTTACAAAAGTGTCTCTTTCTCACTTATCTCATTCAAGCTTAAATCAATTTTCTAAGATCTGGCCAAAATTTCCGCATGCATGTCATGTCACTAGAACTAGCGTGAAAAGAAGTATGCACAAAATGGGCACAAAACGAGTGATTGTTTTTTTTTTCCATTGCTTTTTTTTGAATAAAGGATAGAAAGGTCCGATGGCACAAAAAGTAGAAGAAAAGACGACAAAATAAGCTACTATGGCTAAAAGAAGAGTGACTTTCCAGTTGCTAAGCGACATCTTAGACGCAAAGTTGCACATTATCACTACTATGGCATTCAACCATTTTTATTGTTATGGATTCAGCACTCAAATTTTGACTTTGATCAAACTGTTCCCCATATTGACTGTCGGATTTCAGGATTGACAACATGAAAATTTTCACGATAACTAATTTGTCAAAGAACTTGGACGACTTCTCGTGTCTCCCCATCATCAAATCATTCCAAGCATGCCATGTTCTATTGCTCAAATATGGTAGAGTCAACCCCACGTTTGCCTTCATTTTTAATTTTCACTGCCAACTCGCCTACTTGCGTTTTCGTGACTTTGGATCAATGATAGTGGTGCTTGTTCCATTGCAAACCAACAAACCGACCACCTTTAATTGACTTTTATTTTTTTTAAAAACAAGCATGTTAGAATAATCACTCTTTTTTTTTCTTTTCTCTCATTTTTTTGCTCTTTGTTTTTCTCAGTTATTTTTTGTCAATTTTTTTTAATTCTCTCTCCTCTTTTTTTTCTCTTTTTTTTTTGCCTATGATCGAATCCGATGAGGATTGCCTACGTATCATGATGCCGCATGAATCAGATCTTGCTGCGGGAAGATTAGGAATAAAGAAAATAAACTAACTCTTTTTTTGGATTTTGATTTTTGATTTTTTTTTTTAATTTCCAAAAGAAAAACTCATAAGGAAGAAAGAGTTAATTTTTTTTGTTTCGATTTTTTTCGAAAGAAAAACTTCTAAAGAAGAAAGAAAATATTTTTTGATTTTTGAACTTTTACTTTGAATTTATGAAAGAAATATTTCTAAAGGAATCTTGAGATTTCTTTTTAATTTTCGAAAGAAAAACTTCTAAAGAAGAATGATTTTTTTTTTGGATTTTAGAAGAAATTAAAAGAAAAATATTTTTGAATTTTTAAAATTTTGGGTCTCAAAGAAAAGCTTTTCTAAAGAAGAAAGTAAAGGAAAATATTTTTGAATTTTTTTTTGGGATTGTAATTTGATTTGTCTTCTTTCTTTTTAGTGAAAGATTTCTACGAAGAAACATATTTTTTGGGTTTAAAAAAAACTTCTTATTACTTTATTTTAGATTTCCTATAAAAAATACTTCTAACGAAGGAGCTAAATGATAATATTTTTGGATTTTTGTAGATGAGGTTTGCCTACGTATCTCACATCCAGTGAGAATCAGACCCGCGTATTTCTGCCAATTTTGACGGAACCGGGGAAACATGATATTAACTCATTTTCATTTTTTTAAATACATTTTCTCTTTCTCCATCTTTCAAAAAATTTGGCAGAGTTTCATGACATTTTCAAGTATCGGGGTTTTCAAAAATCGGATAAATTTTCTATCCTATCTCACTCTTGGTTTTTCTGCTAATTTTTCTTTATTCGGTCAACAAACAAGCCGAAACAAAATATTGTACACATAGCAGGTAAGATGCATCATGATGGTCTTTTATTTCGGGTTCACCTGTCCTAGACGGACCCAACTCCTTTGTTGAGTCCCCTAAGTCAAATGCACGTGATGCAAATAATCGTTCCTACTAGGGATCCGACAAGAGGCTATGTTATACTAGGTTTATATCCTGCGGTTTTGTTCTAGACAAGTCTTACCCGAGCGGACAGCTCGAGCCGAGGTCGGGGCAGCGTACCGGGAATATAGAAGCTTCACCGGCTTTGCAACTTGTCCGTACCTCGTTCTAAAATTTGGATGACTCTAACAGAAAAGAAGTCACACGAAGTGCACACATCCCAGATGATTTAGAAGACTTAGAGAGAAGAAGGGTTTCGGCACAGTTTTATACGCAGTTCAGATAATATCAAAGCGGTAAATGCGACAATTAGCACATTATCTTTAAACACGTAAAATCATATAATGAAATCCAAAATATACAGTTATATAAGCTCGAATTCTTGAACCCTAAACCAGAGATTCTGGGTTCTAATCCCCAACAGAGTCGCTAGAGCTGTCACACCTCCTTTTTCACTACCCCCGGATTAATGAAGGGTAATAAGGGAGTTTTTCCACTTTAAGTGACATTATTTGGATTTGGAATTTATTTATTATTTTAGAGTCGCCACCGGGTTTTTGATGATGCTCCAGGACACCGTTATTTTTTAAAAATCCCAAACCGAGAAATTTTGACTCTGTTTTATTTTGTCTGTGAACCAGAAATCCGAGTAAGGAATTTTGTTAACCCGGGAGAAGGTGTTAGGCATTCCCGAGTTCCGTGGTTCTAGCACGGTCGCTTACTATTAATATTTGGCCTAAATTATCTGATTGTTTACGTGTTTAGCCTATTGTGGGCTTAGCCTTTAAATTTTAACCGCTTTTGACGTTTATGGATTTATCTTGAAACAAGTCACGATGACGTGCACTTGTTTGTTTTGGACACGTTATAACTGCGCCACATGAAATGCACCCGCAATTACAACATGTGATTTTTATTATTGTTTTGAGTTAAAGTCGGGGACATGAGTTGCCACACCCGAGTGTAGATTATATAGTCAAGACTATGATCATGACGGTTAAAAATGCTTATTTGAGGCGATATTCGATTATTCTCTATGTTTTCTATTTGAAGGAGCGTTTTAGCTTTAAGACCAATTAGGATGTTTATGGATTTATCTTAGACAAGTCACGATGGCGTGCACTTGTTTGTTTTGGGACACACCATAACCGCGCCACATAAAATGCTCCCACGATTACGATATGTGATTTTGTTATTTTTTTTTTGGAGTTAGGGCCGGGTCACATGAAATGCACACCCGAAGTGGATTTACGTATCATGACTATGCCACGAGAAATTATATTTTTCAGAAGTTACATAAAAAGTATTATAAGTCATAATAATTCATAATTCAAAATATTTAAGAAAAACGTGATCAAAGAACAATCCCGTAGACTTCTCAAATAGTAATAGGGTCAATCTTTTTGAAACATAGGGAGTATGTCACGTCATTCTTATAGCCTGTTTGGTTGTGCTTTTTTTGGGGCTAAAAGTTCTTTTTTTGGCAAAAAGTATTTTTTTCCTAAAGTTAAGGTGTTCTGCCAAAGCTTCCCCAGAGGATATTGTTGATGGTATGATCATGAGGAGAATGTTGAAGATTTCCTAGATGATCAGGGGTATGAAGTCCAAGTCCATTTACTTGAAGAATATATTGATTTCGTTATGCAATCAGAAAATGTTCAAGAAAAGAATGGAATAATGTCGTCGAATGATATAGCAAAGGATGATCAAGAGAATATGGAATACCAAGTCGAAACCATCAACATGCTATTACTTTGTGGGCTTCTGCGAAAGATTTCAATTTGGATACTATCGATTTCTGTTAGCCATAGGACATATTTGCTAGATAATGTAATTTAATAATCCCAAGCTAGCTCTTAGATAAAGTTACAAACCTATACTACAATACTATATTTATCAATATATTTTGAATTTTTCTTATGTTTTTGTAATAGACTATTAAGTTTCTTTCAGAAAGATAATTCTTACTTCCTAACAAATGTGGTGGTTCATTTGGCAATATTTAAAGCAAAAAAGATGAAATATGAATATATATATGTTTTAAAACTAATTCCACCGACCCGGGCGTTCACCTCTTGTGGTGATAGGGGAATTGACCTCTACCTAGTTTATAATAAGACCAAGAAAGATACAATAGGAGGGGAACATAAAAGCAAGACCTCCCGATAAATTACATAATTGAAAATCAAATCTACAATATAATTAAGACATATCTAATACATATAGCAGATCCAACAATGGAGCCATATGATCATAGATCTGTTATATGTGCATATATGTCCAAAAAGAAAATAAAACTCGTTTCGCGTCATTGTGGACATAAAAGCACTTTAAAAGCATACAAATAAAGTGTGATAACCCAAAAGGTCATCTCTTATTTTACATGTCGAAACAGTGTTTCGAGGCCTTGAAAATATCCTTTTATTATACCTCGATTTGCGTGCGCAGCCCGGGCGTATAGCCGGGAAGCCTGTATGTGAAAAACTGAGAAAATGCTAATTTTTGCCTTAAAATTTGATTTAAGTTGACTTCGATCAAAATTTTGGGTAAACGGACCCGAACCCTTGATTTGACGATCCCGGAGGTTCCGTAGGAAAATATGGGACTAGGATGTATGCCGGAATCGAATTCCGAGGTCCCAAGACCGAGAAATGAATTTTTGAAAGAAATTGTTTTTCTGAAAAATGTAAGTGATTTTAGAAATTGATTATATTTGAAATTTATGGTATCAGACCCATATTTTGGTTCCGAAGCCCGGTACAGGTTCAATATGATATATATGACATGTCTGTAAAATTTGGTAAGAAATGAAGGGCGTTTGTCGTGATTCGGACCCGTAGTTGTAAAATTTGATACTTTGGAAGTTTTGGAAATTTTCTATGATTCTAAGGCTAAATTCGTTGTTTAAAGTGTTATTTTGGCGAGTTGCTCGCACGAGTAAGTCCGTAGGATATTTGTTTTAGGTTTTGTACATGTTTGGTTTGGAGCCCCGAGGGTTTGGGTGAGTATCGGATAGGCATCAGGGTGATTTTACTTAGAAAATCTGGTGTCTTTTGGTTGTTGCTGGTGTCCAGGGAATTTACCCTATGCGAACGCATGGGTATCCATGCAAACGCAATGCACACGCGGGGAAGGGGGTTGGGTAAAAATGTGCGAACGCATGGTACAGGGTGCGAACGCGGATCATAGAAAAATTATTCTACGCGAACGCACCCATGTAGTCGCGAACACATAGAGTATAGGGGGCATGGGGGCTGGGTAATTAATTACACAGTTTGAACGCACCACTTGGGATGCGAACGCAGAGGGCAGTGGAAGGGTAGCCTATATGAACGCGTTTGCCTGTTGTCGCGAACGCATAAGGCAAAATTTTGCGCAGTTTTTCTGAAAACAGTAGCATTACGGGAAGCCTTCAAATTTTCGTAACTTCTTCACCTAAACTCAAACTTGGGCGATTTTTGAAGAGGGATTTCACTACAAAATCATAGGTATGTATTCTTAAACTCGTTTTCTTCAAATTCCATTAGCACCCATTAGATTTCTAGGCCTAAATCATGTTCTTAAGGGTAGAAAATTAGGGATTTGGGTAGAGTTAGGGCTTTTGAATAATTGAGATTTAGACCTCGTTTTGGGGTCGTATTCTGGAACTAATTACATATTCGGGCTCGTGGGTGATCGGGCTTTGGTCCGAACCTTGTGTTTTAACCAAGCAGGTGTCGCGCCCCATTTTTCTTTCGCACGAATTAGGTATGGAGAGATCGAGTTTATGACATTCTGGACAACTCCTTAAAGGAAGAGGTTTAAGGAAGAGTCGCCACCTAACGATTTTGTGGTGCGTTAGGGAACCTAGAGTAGACAACTCATTGAACTAGTTTGCATTACCCGAGATTGGGTAAGGGCTTGAAGTTATCTCAAGGGGAATGTGTTAGGCACCCATCAAGATCCACAACTGTGGGTCCCAACCAAGAAGTTTCGTAAATTTGGACGGTAAACAAGCAGCAAATAAGGCTCAGGTAAGAGGGGATTTCAATCAAGTATAAAATCTTTATTGAAAGGTTCTGAAAACATTATAGGAAAAACATTTGAAAGAAATTATCCTAGGTTTAAAGTAATACGGATCACATCAATGCAGTACCCGGTATGTCACTTCCTCAAAGAGGCGGCTACACGTGGTATTAGCGCACCAGTCATCATATCCGTATTCTACCCTTCCCACCCTGTGAAGGTTATTTAAAGCGCGTGTGTTGGTCATGAATGCTTATTGCGTGCTATTACCCGTCTCGTCCTATAAGTCCTGGAGGGTATTAGGACTACTACTCCTACAAGGTGAGTACTAGGCTGAACCCTTAGGTTTAAAGGATAAAATGCTAAGCGACATACATAACAAGTAGGACTACATGTAAGGGAACACTTAAAGACAAATAAGGGCTCACAGATTCCTCCACAGGTAAACATCTAAGTAGCACGTCTCAAACACAGCTAAAGTCTTAAAGACATGATTTAAAACAGAGGTTTGGAGTTAAAGAAAAACAGTAAGTTCCGACGGTTGTAGTAAAAGGATATGTTTTGACAACTTAGTAGGGAAAGCAGAAGGTTCAGTTAAGACTGAGTAGTTTCAAAGGGGGATTGATTTTCAGAAATGCAGTAGCTTAGAGATAGCAGTAGGATTTAGAAGTACACAACGATTTAAAGTCTCCGGTAAAAACATGGATGAAAATCATTAAAGCATGGTTTTGAAATAATTTAGTGATTCAAAAGAAAAGTGACTAAAAAAAAATATAGTAGCTTAATGTAGAGTAGGAGTCCGCAGTTTAAAGAGCACTGTAGTAAAATGAGTAGGTAAATTGTTCTAGAAAATACAGTAGCTTTAAAGAAATACAGAACAAAGATTCAAAGTAGCATGATTTTGAGCAGAGTGAGGTAACTTTGAAACCTAGTAATTTAAAAACATAATGGAACAGGAATCAGATAAAGTTTCAGTAAAGAGGAAATAAATGCATGATTCCCAGAATCAGTATTTTGAAAACAATAGAGTTTTAGAGTAAAGTATAATGAACTGCAAAGAGGTAAAGAACAGGAGTGAAAAAGCAGTAAGGTTTGAGATTTTCAAAAGGAACTGATTGGTTCTAATACCAGCAAGCAAACACAATTGGTTTGATTTTAATACGTATTAGGCCTAAAGTTTGCCTAGGCGTCGTATACATTGCCTAATTATTTTGAAGGGTGAACATGCATATTTTGATTCTAATTTTAAGAGGGATACATTTACAGAAACGTTTCAAACAGTTAACCATATTTTAGCGAGATTAAATTAACATGCTGATTAGGTGTTTCAACGACTGCAACTCAAACAAGTATGAATCCCTAAATAACAGGATATCTAATGCACATAAGAATACCTAAAACATGGTTTCTAGATGCTAATGATTATGAGAATGCAGTAATAGCCTTATAACAGTCTTATTACTTGTTATAGTTGTGAAATATGATCATGGTTTGCAAGATGAGTATAATAGAAATGCTGAAAGTAAAGAACCTAAAACAGGATTTCTAATGCATGGGGTACATGTCCTAAATAGGTTATCTATTGCACATGTAAGTAAATAAAATCCTATAATCATATTTTCTACCCATTACTAGACTAAGCATGCATAGCCCCCCCCCCCCCCC
>ML300458.1:8689-27914 GCA_005239495.1 Nicotiana undulata
TAATCCCTTTGGAAACATTAAAGAACAAGAATAATTAAAATAACAAACACCCACTTCATAAATATAATAAAATCATTCAATACATAAGCACAACAAGGTATTTAATCCACACTTTCCAATATGAATATTCCCATAAACAAGATTAAGTGTTGGAAAAATACTACACACTTAGATATTCAATACAAAACAAGGAAATGAAGAAATAAACATAAATGGGTAAGAAATCCTTAACCAAAATGATGAAATCTTCAAGACCCAAGTGTGTGTGCAAAGCCCTAGCTTCAAAACTTGTTCTTCTCTCTCAAAATTATATTTACAAAACTGAAGATATGTCCAAAGATATGCCAAGATCGTGTATAAGAATGGGTTGGGGATAAAAATATGAAATTACAAATCTGCCCAGAATTTCCCAAAAAATGACCTATGCGTCCGCGTCCAGACCTTCACGTTCGCGAAGGTATGTGGTTAGTAGTCTTCGCGTTCGCGGCTAACTTGACTGCGTTCGCGATGCAATGGTTCCTGAAGCACCACGTTCGCGTAGCTTAATTCCTCAGCAGTTCAATTTGTTCTTCGCGTTTGCGTCTGGGTTACCGCGTCCGCGTTCATTTAACTTCCGAAGCTACGCGTTCGCACTATGCCTTCGCGTTCGCGAAGGGAAATTAACTGGGCAGATTTCCCTTGTCCAATTTTGCTCCTTTTTTGACTTGTTTTCCCATTATGTTTGCCACAATCATTTCTAAACCATTTGACACCTGAAATATACCAATAAACATAAATAATGTCTTAGTTTCTCAATAAAATTACACAAAATATTAAGTATTAAGAGGAGATAAGTTGATAAAATACCGACTTATCATCGCTGGGCAGAGAGTTTGGGGAGCTTAACATATCTTCTAGTAGTAGAGAGGCCATTGGCGTTAGATGTTCAGGCCTTAGCTAGCCAGTTTGCCAGATTGAATATTTCGTAGTCGAGTTGAGTATTGGCTTATGTGGTCTCTCGTTCTTCTCTTTATGATCGTATCAGGGAGCACCACTATGATGACCCCCGTCTTCTTGTCCTTAAGGACACGGTCCAGCACAGTGATGCTAAGGAGGTCACCATTGGGGATAATGGTCCATTGAGGATGCGGGGCAGGCTACGTGTGCCCAATGTAGATGGTTTGCGTGGGTTGGTTCTCCATGAGGATCATAGTTTGCTGTATTTTATTCATCCGGGTGCCGTGAGGATGTATTAGGACTTGAGACATCATTACTGGTGGAGGATAATGAAGAAGAATATAGTGGAGTATGTAGCTCGGTTCCTAAATTGCTAGTAGGTGAAGTATGAGCATCAGCAACCAAGTGGGTTGCTTCAGAAGTTAGAGATTCCGGAGTGGACTCCAACGGATGCGGCGGAGGTTTGATGCAGTTTGGGTGATTGTGGATAGGCTGACCAAGTCACCTCATTTCATTCCTATGATAACTACCTATTCTTCCGAGCAGCTGGCTTGAGTGTATATCCACTAGAAACTCAGGTTTCATGGCGTACCAGAATCTATCATCTGTGACCGGGGTACGCAGTTTACATCACGATTCTCGAGGGTCGTACACCATGAGTTCGGTATTCGAGTGAAGTTGAGCACAATATTTAACCCTCAGACGGACAATCCGAGCGCACTATTCAAATATTAGAGGATATGCTATGTATGTGTGTGATAGAGTTTGGAGGTTCGTGGGATCAGCTCTTGCCTCCGGTAAAGTTTTCTCACAACAATAGTTATCAGTCGAGCATCCAGATCGCCCCGTATGAGGCTCTGTATGGTACGCAGTGTAGGTCTCTAGTGGGTTGGTGTAAGATTGGTGAGGCTAGATTATTGGGTACGGACTTGGTTCAAGATACTATGGAGATGGTTAAGGTGATTCACGATAGACTACGCATAACCTAGCCCAAACAGAAAAGTTATCTGGATCGGAAGGTCCGAGATGTTGCATTCATGGTTGGAGAGCAATTCTTGCTCCGGGTTTCACCTATGAAATGCGTTATGTAGTTTGAAAATAAGGGAAAGTCGAGCCCAAGGTTCATTGGTCCTTTTGAGGTGTTGCGGCGAGTTTGGGCGGTTTCTTATGAGCTTGCTTTACCTCCTAGTCTAACGGAAGATCACCTAGTATTTAATGTTTCTATGCTTTGTAAGTATCATGGCAATCCATCTCATGTGTTGGGTTTTAGCTCAGTCTAATTGGACCAGGATTTATCCTATGTTGAGGAGACAATGGCTATTCTGGACAAGCAGGTTCAAAAGCTAGGGTCGAAGAACATCTCTTCTGTGAAGGTCCAGTGGAGGGGTCAGCCGATCGAGGAGGCGACCTGGTAGACCAAGCATGATATGCATTGCAGTTATCCTCATCTTTTCACCACTTCAGGCATGTCTCGATACTCATTCGAGAACTAACGTTTGTTTAGGAGGGGGAGGATTTGACGACTCAGACGGTCGTCTCGAGAGTTGTAGCCCCGTTTCCCTATTTTCTACTTCTATTATGTTCTACTGCTGCTATATGACTTACCGGGTTGGTTGGTACATGTCTAGAATGATGTCAGAGTGAATTCAGACACTTAGTCTCTTAATTGGAAGCTTAAGTTGGAAAAGTAAACCCGATGTCGACTTATGTGTAAATGGCGTCAAATTTGAATTTTGATGGTTCCGTTAGCTCCTGTAGGTGATTTTAGACTTAGGAGAGCATCCGGAATTTGATTTAGAGGTCCGTAGTTGAATAAGGATTGAATTGGCGAAAGTTGAAATTTTGATATCGGTCGAAATTGATTTCTGGGAATTGCAGTAGGTTCTTGCTGTTATTTATTACTTGTGTGCAAAATTTGAGGTCAATAGGACATGGTTTGATAGGTTTCGGCGTCATTTGTGGAATTTGGAAGTTTAGAAGTTCTGTAGGCTTGAATCCGGGTGTAATATGTGTTTTGATGTTGTTTCGGGTGATTGGAGGGTTCGACTAAGTTCGTATTGGGGGTATAATACTCGTTGGTAAGTTTGGTTGAGGTCTCGAGGGCCTCAGGTTTATTTCGGGTGATTATCAGACTTGGTTCCTAGTTAGTGAAGTTGTTGAAGTTTGTTGTTGCTGGTGTAATTTTACTTGCTAAGGGTCTAGCTCCTGATGCGAAGCCGCAAGTGCAGCTGGATGGGCGCATATGCAGGCAAGGTCAGGCTGGGCAGGAGGCGCAGGTGCGAGAAAGGGAGCGCATATGCGAGCTCGCAGATTCAAGGATGGCCCGCAGATGCGAAAAAGGGGATTTTGGGCATTTTCGCAGAAGCGGACGAAGGGCCACATAAGCGACTCTGCAGGTGCGAGACCTGGAGTGTAGTTGCGAGCCCTGTGGTTTAATTGAATTCTGCAGGTGAAAAAAATGTTGCGCAGGCGCGGAAATAAGGCCACATGTACGAAAGGCCTGGGAAGAACATATAAATACGGGAATTTGAGATTTTTCACTATTTTCACATTTTTGAAGTGATTACTGAGGTAAGATCCTTGTGTCTATTTATCTTCAATAATGGTGTTGCACAACTGATTTTGCACCTAATTGGTGAGGTTTTCAAGTGAAATTTGGGAGTTTAGGGCTTGAGAATTGGATAGTGAATTTTGGAAAATTGGATGACCAAATGCTGTCGGATTTTTATAAATTTAGTATAGTTAGACTCGAAACGTGGGTCTGGGGGGCGGGGTGTAGTCTATTTCAGATTTGGTTTACAAATTCAATATTTTCTTATGGAATTGATTTTTTTAGCCTATAATTATCTCGTACTGCTTGTGGCAAGATTCAGGGCATTTGGAGACTGATTCGAGGGGCAAATGCATTTAGGAGTAGTATTTTCTGCAGTTTGAGGTAAGTAACAGTCTTAAATCTGGTCCCAATGGTTTGAAACCCCAAAATTTGGTAAGATGTGATTATTTGGAGGCGACGTACATGCTAGGTAACGGGCGTGTGGGTGTGCACTGTGGGGGATTGTGACTTGGTGTATAATCGAATCGCCTATTGTTGACTACATGTTTCCTTTGTCTTCTAGAAATTTGACTGTCATTCATGTTAGAAACCATACTTAGGCCATATGATATCACTGTTGGGACCTGCATCGGCCGTGCACTTGTTGAGTTGACTGCTAATTGTTGTCTTGTACTCAGTCACAGTCTTACTTGTGTGTCATGTCTCTGTTTCCTCTTGTTTCTTTTTAATACTTGTTATTATCTCGGTTTGGGCTGAATTGTATGATATATGTGAGCCCGAGAGGCTGTAGAGGTTAGTGATTGAGATAGATCCTAAGTGCCGAGTTGTGAGTTATATGAGAGTATATGGATTGGGTTGCATGCCGCAACGAGACTTATGGCTATTTATGGATTGTGGAACGGGATGCACGCTGCACCGATATAGCGCTTGGGGTGAAGGATCCCCCCTCGGAGTCTGTACAACCCCAGTGAGCGCAGGTACCTATTGAGAGTGTGCAATGAGGGCTGAGAGCCGAGTATTTACCTATTGAGAGCTTGAGTGGATGTTACCCTGAGAGGTTTTATTTGTCTTGCTTTATTGCTACACTTAGCTTAATTATGTTATTGTTCTAAACTTCTGGAAAACATTATCAGTTTACCTGAACTTAGAAAATATACAACTGACTTGACTTATATTGCCGAAATTTACTCATGTCTAATTTCATTGTTGAAATTACTTAAATGAGTTGTATTTGTTTAGCTCCTCACTGCTTCTCAGTTCCTTATCTGTTTCTATTACTTACTGAGTTAGTTGTACTCACGCTACACCCTGCACTTCATGTGCAGATCCGGCTGTATCCGGACACGGAGGGCGTTGATCTCGTGCGGGGTCGAGTGTCGGAGATTTACGAGGTAGCTTCCAGCATTCGCAGTCCTTGTCTCTCCTTCTATGCTATCTGTTGATACCTAATTTTTTCCATATATATTTCAAAAAGAAAATACATACATACTTTCAAAATAGTGCATGAGCATCAACCGGTATTTTTTCATAATTTTCTATAATTTTAAAGGATTATTAATCAATTTATTCCGGTATTTTTATTTTCTAAATAATTATGAGTTGCGTCACAAATAAATTTACGATGATTTATTACTTAATTTTTATCATTTGTATTCATATTAGGCTGTAAACATTTTATGCATAATTATATTTATATCTTTAGGCTATAATTGCAATAATTTTGCAATAATAGCACATATATGAACAATTATATTATTTACACAGAAAATGACTTTTTATATTTTTATTGTCACGACCCGAAATACCACCTTCAGGCCGTGATGGCGTCTAACGTTGAACCTGCTAGACAAGACAAAGTTTGAATTAAATTGACTTATTAACAATTAAATAACCAAAAATAACTAGAACAATTATAATAAAAATGCGGAAATAATACAAAATTCAAGAATTCAATAGAAGTCCCGTAATAATTTTACTTAAGTACAACCCCAGAAACCGGTGCCACAATCTCACGAACAGTCTAAGAGTTTACTAAATACAATGGTCTGAAATAAGTAGATACAACTGTCTTGGGACTACTGAAATAAGACAGAAAATGAGAGAAAAGGGTAAGAGGTGACGCCAAGGCCTGCAGACGTCTGCAGGACTACCTCGGTGTCGCCGTGGACTGAAGGATACTCCCTCGCTCAGTGTCCACTGGGTCCGGTGCTGTAATCTGCACATTATAGAGAAGTGCAGGTGTAGCATCAGTACAACCGACCCCATGTGCTGAGTAAGTGCCGAGCCTAACCTTGGCGAAGTAGTGACGAGGCTAGGACACGACAACAAATAACACATGTGCAGTTCAATAATATAACAGGAAGTAATGACAGGAAATAAACAAGTAATACAACTACGGGGGAGGACATGCTGGGGATAAAGGAGCCACAACTGCCAGAACAACAAAACAAGATAATAATTGAAATGTAGAAATAACAGCACGAATTTAACAGCTCGGAACAAGTAAATAAACAGAAAAAGGCACGACATGTCCCCTCGTGCATAACCTCACAATCACTCGGCACGGAATGTCCCCTCGTGCATAACCTCACAGTCACTCGGCACGGAATGTCCCCTCGTGCATAAATAATAATCACTCGGCACAGAATGTCCCCACGTGCAATAATAGATAATCACTCGGCACGGAATGTCCCCTTGTGCAATAATAGATAATCACTCGGCACGGAATGTCCCCTCGTGCATAACATAAATAAAAGCAACAATTAGACAGGAAAATACAACAATAGGAAACCTCAAATACACAGAAATATTCAAAAACGATTCTATCGTCCCTGCAAGGGACTCAGCTATAACCAATCTCACTCAGAGATATAATTCAACAATATAATCCTCAACCGAACGAATAATCAAATAACTTTACACATCATTAAATACTCTCAATATATCACTTCCAGAATGATAAGAAATCTGTAACACAGAGAATATCAAAGAACACAATGACAATTATCAAGTTCGACTCATGGGCATGCTTCACCACAACATATAGGTACTCGTCACCTCACCTATACGTTGGACATGCATTAACACATAGCAAATAAGACTCTATACCTATTCCCTCAAGCTAAGGTTAGGCCAAACACTTACCTCGGCTCCAAGAATGCAAATCAAGCCTCTAACACCGCTTTTTCTCTCAAATCCGACTCCGAAACAATCGTATCTAGACATAATTAATTTAATAACATCAATAATTACTCAATAATTCAATCCCAGAGCATAATTATAGATTTCCCAACGATCTTCAGAAAATTCAAAAATTCGACCCCGGGCTCGCTTGGTCCAAACACGAGGTTCGGACCAAAACCCGATCACCCATTCCCCCACGAGCCCGAATATACAATTTTTTTTTAAATACGACCCCAAAACGAGGTTGAATTTCTAAAAATTCAAAAAGCCCTAACTCTACCCAAAACCCCAATTTCTACCCTTTAATTCCATGTTTTTAGGTCTAGAATCTAATAGATATTGATGAAAAATGGAAGAAAATAAGTTGAAGATTACTTACCCAAGAGGTTATGGTGGAAGAATTGCTACAAAATCGTCTATGGGGTTTGGAGAAGAAGAGGGTTTGTGAATTTTGGTAAAATCCTGTAATGCGTTCTGTTTTTGGGTATTTAAAATCACTGGACGAATTTAGTCTATGCGATCGCGAAGAAGGGATTGCGATCGCATAGAGGACTGATTTGCTAAAGCTCTGCGATCGCGAACGAACTACTGCGATCGCACTGAGTCCCTAACCTCACCCTTGCGATCACGGACAGACACGTGCGGTCGCACAGGGTAATTACCCAGCCCCCCCCCCCAGCTCTCCTACACACATGTGCGGTCGCAGTCCTACTTACGCGATCGCACAGTGTAACTGAACCCTCCCCCTCCACAAGGCTATGCGATCGCGACTATACCTATGCGATCGCATAGTGTAAAACACCAGACACCAGAAAAATCATTTTACACCAGAAAATTTCCTAAGTTTTGCACTCCGAAACTCACCCGAGCCCTCGGGGCTCAAAACCAAAAGTACACACAACCTCAAAAACGTCCTACGGACTTGTTCGAGCAATAAAATAACCAAATTAACATCAAATACCACGAATTAAACCTCAAAATCTATAAAAATTCTCCAAAACTTCTTAAGCTTAAAACTTTCCATTCTTAGTCCGAATCACGTCAAACTAAGTCCGTTTCTTACCAAATTTTACTGATAACTCATATAAAACATATTGAACCTGTTGCGTCCTCCGAAACTATGATACGGGCCCCATATCAGAGGTTTCACATCAAATTTCATTTTCAAAAACTTTTATATTTTTCAGAAAATAATTTTCTTTAAAAATTCATTTCTCGGACTTAGGACCTCAGAATTCGATTCCGGGCATACTCCCAAGTCCCATCTTTTTCTACGGACCCTCCGAGACCGTCAAATCACGCGTCCGGGTCCATTTAACAAAAATGTTGACCAAAGTCAACTTTATTCAAATAATAATTATGAAAACATCATTTTATCAATTTTCCACATAACGACTTCCCGTCTACGCGCCCGTGTTGTGCACGCACATCGAGGTGAGATAAAATTAGGCTTTTATGACCTCGGGACACTGATTTAGCTAAAATTACACGGGATGACCTTTTGGGTCATCACAATCTCCACTTCTAAAACAAACGTTCGTCCTCGAATGGACATAGAAAATTACCTGAAACGGGAAACAAATGAATATTGGCTCCGCATATCGGACTCGGACTCCTAAGTAGCTGCCTCAATAGGCTGACCTCTCCACTGAACACGAATCGAAAGGTAACTCTTCGATCTCAACTGACGAACCTGCCGAGCTAATATGGCTGGCTCCTCCTCATAAGTCAAATCCTTGTCCAACTGGACACCGCTGAAGCCAAGTACATGAGATGGATCCGCAATATACCTCCGAAGCATAGATACGTGAAACACCGGGTGCACAACTGATAAACTCGGTGAGAAGGCAAGTCTGTAAGACACCTGTCCTACCTTATCCAGAATCTCGAATGGACCAATGTACTTAGGGATCAACTTGCCCTTCTTTCCGAACCTCATCACGCCCTTCATGGACGACACCCGAAGAAATACCCGGTCTCCTATCAAAACTGCCGCATAACTCTTCTGCGTAGGATGAGCTGTACGAAGTCTATCCTGAATGATCTTCACCTTGTCCAAGGCATCCTGGACTAACTAAGAACCCAAAAATCTTGCCTCTCCCAGCTCAAACGGTCCGACTGGCGACCGACACCGCCTACCATACAACGCCTCCTACAGAGCCATATGAATGCTCGACTAATAGTTGTTGTTGTAGGTAAACTCAGCTAAAGGCAAGAACTTGTCCCATGAACCACCAAAGTCAATAACACACGCTCGTAATAGATCCTCCAAGATCTGAATAGTGCGCTCGGACTGTCCGTCCGTCTAAGGATGAAACGCTGTGCTCAATTCAACCCGTGTGCCCAAATCACGCTGAAATACTCTCCAGAAATGGGAGGTAAACTGAGTACCTTGGTCTGAAATAATAGATACGAGCACACCATGCAATCGAACAATCTCTCTCATATAGATCTTTGCCAACTTCTCCGCTGAATATGAGACTGACACATGAATGAAGTGTGCTGACTTGGTCAGCCTATCCATAATAACCCACACCTCATCAGACATCCTCTGAGTCCGTGGGAGTCCAACTACAAAATCCACGGTGATACGCTCCCACTTCCACTCGGGAAGCTCAATCTGCTGCATCAAACCACCGAGTCTCTGGTACTTGTACTTAACTTGCTGACAGTTCAAGCACCGAGCTACGTAGGCTACAATATCCTTCTTCATCCCCCGCCACCAATAATGCTGCCGCAAGTCCTGGTACGTCTTTGTGGCGCCCGGATGAATGCAATATCGGGAACTATGGGCCTTCTGCAATATCAACTCACGAATACCATCAACATCAGGCACACAAATACGGCCCTGCATCTTCAGAACTCCCTCATCATCAACTGTGACCTGCTTGGCACCTCCGTGCCGAACCGTATCTCTAAGAACACATAAATGACGATCATCATACTGCCTGGATCGAATACGATCATACAATGATGAACAGGCCACAGTATGGGCCAAAACACTACTAGTCTTAGAGACCTCCAATCTCATAAACAGGTTGGCCAAAGCCTTAACATCCAAAGCAAGCGGTTGCTCTCCGACTGATAGATAAGCAAGACTACCCATACTGGCTGACTTTCGGCTCAAAGCATCGGCCACCACATTGGCCTTTCTCGGATGATAGAGAATGGTAATGTCATAATCCTTCAACAGCTCTAGCCATCTCCTCTACCTCATATTCAACTCTTTCTGCTTGAACAGATACTGCAAGCTCTTATGATCCGTGAACACCTCACATGGCACCCTATACAGATAATGCCTCTAAATCCTCAACGCGTGAACAATAGCTTCTAACTCCAAATCATGGACTGGATAATTCTTCTCATGAACCTTCAACTGAAGTGAAGCATAAATGATAACCTTGCCCTCCTGCATCAACACTGCACCAAGTCCAACCCGTGAACCATCACAATACACGGTATAAGGCCCTGAACCTGTGGGCAAAACTAACATCGGTGTCGTGGTCAAGGCTGTCTTGAGCTTCTGAAAGCTCGCCTCACACTCATCAGACTACCTAAACTAGGCACTCTTCTGGGTCAACCTGGTCATCGGGGCTGCGATAGATGAAAAGCCCTCCACAAAGTGGCGATAATAACCTACTAAGCCCAAGAAACTCCGAATCTCTATAGCTGAGGTGGGTCTAGGCCAATCTTTGACTGCTGAAATCTTCTTAGGATCCACCTGAATACCCTCTGATGATACCACCTGGCCTAGAAATGCAACCGAACTCAACCAGAACTCACACTTAGAAAATTTGGCATACAACTGACTCTCTCTCAAAGTCTGGAGGACGACTCGAAGATATTTCTCATGCTCCTCACGTCTACGGGAGTATATCAATATATCATCAATGAAAACAATAACGAACGAGTCCAAATAGGGCCTGAACACTCGGTTCATCAACTCCATAAAAGAAGTGAGGGCATTTGTCAACCCAAAGGACATCACCAAGAACTCATAATGCCCATACCGAGTGCGAAAGGCTGTCTTAGGGAGATCAGACGCCCTAATCCTCAGCTGATGGTAACCAGATCTTAAGTCTATCTTGGAAAACACTGTAGCACCCTGAAGCTGGTCAAATAGATCATCAATCCTCGGCAAAGGATACTTATTCTTAATAGTAACCTTATTCAACTGCCGGTAGTCAATACACATCCTCATTGAGCCATATTTCTTCTTGACAAACAATACTGGGGAACCCCAAGGAGAAACACTAGGCCTAATGAAGCCTTTATCCAACAAATCCTGCAACTGATCCTTCAACTCTAGCGGGCCCATACGATACAGCGGAGTAGAAATGGGCTGAGTGCCCGGAGCCACCTCAATGCAAAAATCAATATCCCTGTCAGGCGGCATGCCCGATAGGTCAGCAGGGAATACCTCTGGAAACTCACGAACCACGGGCACAGACTCCATAGAAGGAACCTCGGCACTAGAATTACGAACATAGGCCAAATAGGCCAAACAGCCCTTCTCCACCATGCGCCGAGCCTTCATGTATGAAATATCTCTACCGGAAAAATGACTAAGAGTCCCTCTCCACTCCAAACGAGGTACTCCCGGTATGGCCAAAGTCACAATCTTGGCATGGCAGTCCAGAATAACATGGTAGGGAGATAGCCAATCCATCCCCAATATTACATCAAAGTCAACCATATCAAGAAGCAAAAGATATACCTGAGTATCCTAACCACCAATAACCACTAAGCGTGAATGGTAGACTCGATCTACCACAATAGAATCACCCACCGGTGTAGACACATATACAGAAGTACTCAAGGAATCACGGGGCATACTCAGGTAAGGGGGAAAATATGAAGACACATAAGAGAATGTAGACCCCGGATCAAATAAAACCGAAGCATCTCGGCTGCAAACTAAAACCGTACCTGTAATAACGACATCAGAGGCCTCACCCTCAGGCCTGGAAGGAAGAGCGTAGCACCGGGGCAGAGCCCCTCCAACCTGAACATCTTTGGGTCGACCTACTGCGGGCTGACCTCTACCTCTCGTGGCCTGTCCTCCACCTATATGAATCTGACCTCCACCTCTGGCACCTCGACCACCACCCCTAGCTGGCTGAGGGGGTGAGGGTGCACCTGATGCGGGAACCATAGCACGGGAACCCTTATACTGAGGACCACCAAAACCTCGGGGGCAAAACCTGGAAATGTGCCCCGTACCATCGCAAGTGAAGAAATACCTCGGCTGCTGAGAATACTGACCCTGAAACTGTCCCTGACGACTAGAATGACCACCCTGGAATCTTTGAATCAGCAGTGCACTGATAGGAGCTGCTGGTGCACCGCATGATACCTGAAGTGCCGACTGATAAGGCCTAGGAGGATTCTCTCTGCCAAAGGAATCTCTGCCTCCAGATGAGGCACCACTGAACCGGCCGAAATGATGAGGTCTCTTATTAGACCCCTGAACACCGCCCTGTGATAAAACCATCTCAATATCCGGAAAGGAGATATCAGTACCTGTCTCCCTGGCCATCTAAACTCTGATAGGCTGAGCTAGACCCTCGATAAACCTCCTCACTCTCTCTCGATCAGTGGGGAGTATCATAATAGCATGACGGGCCAGAGTGATGAACTTGGTCTTGTACTGTGTAACAGTCATAGATCCCTGCTGGAGACGCTGAAACTGCCTCTGAAGATCCTCCCTCTGAGTAACTGGAAGAAACTTCCCCAACAACAACTCGGGAAACTGAGACCAAGTCAAAGGTGCAGACCCAGTTTGTCTGGTCAAGCAATAGTCTCTCCACCAAGTCTTGGCTGTGCCAGAAAGACGAAATGTAGCAAAATCGACCCCATTGGTCTCCACAATGCCGATGTTCCGAAGAATCTCATAATAACTGTCCAAGTAATCCTGGGGATACTCTGATGGTGCACCAGTAAATGTAGTAGGGAATAACTTGGTGAACCGATCTAGCCTCCATAGAGCATCTTCTGACATAGCTTCTCCCTCAACTGCCGGTGCCACAATACCCGGCTGAGCTACTCCTACTGTCTGAGGTGCCGGAATCTGGAACTGAGGAGCTAGCTGCTCTGGGGTGCGAGTAGCAGGAGTTTGGGGCCATCTCCCAGCCTAAGAGACAGCTGGTGCAGTAGGAAGAAGACCGGCCTGAGCCACGCTCTCCATAAGTCCACTAAGCGGACAAGAGTGTCCTGAAGAACCGGGGAGGCAATGAACCCCTCTGGGACCTGAGCTGGTCCGACTGGAACCGTCTGAGCAGGAACCTCACCGGCAAAGTCTACTTGTGGGTCCTCTATTGGGGCTGCTGCTCTGGGCTGAGCCCTGCCCATGCCTCAGCCTCTAGAACGGCCTCGGCCTCGTCCTCGTCCTTGGCCCCTCGTAGGAGATGCAACAGGAGGATCGGGCTGCTGATCGGTAGATGAGGAAGCACGCGTTCTTGCCATCTGTGAGAGAATAGAATGGAAACTCAATTAGCATTTAGAATTCAAATCGCACGACAGAGAAGAAGAAAAAGTGAAGTCATTCCTAACTTTGCAGCCTCTAGGGGATAAGAACAGACGTCTCCATACCGATCCCTCAGACTCTACCAAGTTTGTCCGTGAGTTGTGAGACCTAACCAACCTAGTGCTCTGATACCAACTTGTCATGACCCGAAATCACACCTTCATGCTGTGATGGAGTCTAACGTTGAACCTGCTAGACAAGCCAACGTTTGAATTAAATTGACTTATTAACAATAAAATAACCAAAAATAACTAGAACAATTATAATAAAAAAGCGGAAATAATACA
This sequence comes from Nicotiana undulata, assembly GCA_005239495.1. Lineage (NCBI taxonomy): Eukaryota > Viridiplantae > Streptophyta > Magnoliopsida > Solanales > Solanaceae > Nicotiana > Nicotiana undulata. Next base: position 22,176 of record ML300458.1, read on the forward strand.
AAATTCAAGAATTCAATAGACGTCCCGTAATAATTTTACTTAAGTACAACCCCAGAAACCGGTGCCACAATCTCACGAACAGTCTAAGAGTTTACTAAATACAATGGTCTGAAATAAGTAGATAAAAATGTCTTGTTACTACTGAAATAAGACAAAAAATGAGAGAAAAGGGTAAGAGGTGACGCCAAGGGCTGCGGACGTCTACAGGATTACCTTGGTGTCACCGTGGACTCAAGGATACTCCCTCGCTCAGTGTCCACTGGGTCCGGCGCTGTAATCTGCACATGGTAGAGAAGTGCAGGTGTAGCATCAGTACAACCGACCCCACGTGCTGAGTAAGTGCCGAGCCTAACCTCGGCGAAGTAGTGACGAGGCTAGGACACGACAACAAATAACACCTGTGCAGTTCAATAATATAACAAGAAGTAATGACAAGAAATAAACAAGTAATACAACTACGGGGGAGAACAAGCTGGGGATAAAGGGGCCACAACTGCCAGAACAACAGAAAAAGATAATAATTGAAATGCAGAAATAACAGCACGAATTTAACAGCTCGGAAAAAGTAAATAAATAGAAAAAGGCACGGCATGTCCCCTCGTGCATAACCTCACAACCACTCGGCACGGAATTTCCCCTCGTGCATAACCTCACAGTCACTCTGCACGGAATGTCCCCTCGTGCATAAATAATAATCGCTCGGCACGGAATGTTCCCTCGTGCAATAATAGATAATTACTCGGCACGGAATGTCCCCTCGTGCAAAACCTCATAATCACTCGGCACGGAATGTCCCCTCGTGCGAAACCTCACAATCCCTTGGCACGGAATGTCCCCTCGTGCATAACATAAATAAAAGAAATAAGTTAGACAGGAAAATACAACAATAGGAAACCTCAAATACACAGAAAGATTCAACAAAGATTCTATCGTCCCGGCAAGGGACTCAGCTATAACCAATCTCACTCAGAGGTATAATTCAACAATATAATCCTCAATCGAACGAATAATCAAATAACTTTCCACATCAATAAATACTCTCAATATATCACTTCTAGAATGATAAGAAATCCGTAACACAGAGAATATCAAAGAACACAATGACAATTAACAAGTTCGACTCACGGGCATGCTTGACCACAACATATATGTACCCGTCACCTCACCTATACGTTGGACATGGATTAACACACATCAAATAAGACTATATACCTATTCCCTCAAGTTAAGGTTAGGCCAAACACTTACCCCGGCTCCAAGAATGCAAATCAAGCCTCTAACACCGCTTTTTCCCTCGAATCCGACTCCGAAACAATCATATCTAGACATAATTGACTCAATAACATCAATAATTACTCAATAATCCAATCCCAAAGCCTAATTATAAATTTCCCAACATTCTTCCAAAAGTTCCAAAATTTGGCCCCAGGCCCACTTGGTCCAAACACGAGGTTCGGACCAAAACCCGATCACCCATTCCCCCACGAGCCCAAATATACAATTTGTTTTGAAATACGACCCCAAAACGAGGTTGAATTCCCAAAAATTCAATAAGCCCTAACTCTACCCAAAACTCCAATTTCTACCCTTTAATTCCATGTTTTTAGGCCTAGAATCTAATAGATATTAATGAAAAATGGAAGAAAATAAGTTGAAGATTACTTACCCAAGAGGTTATGGTGGAAGAATTGCTTCAAAATCGTCTATGGGGTTTGGAGAAGAAGAGGGTTTGTGAATTTTGGTAAAATCCCGCAATGCATTCTGGTTTTGGGTATTTAAAATCACTGGACAAATTTAGTCTATGCGATCTCGAAGAAGGGATTGCGATGGCATAGAGGACTGATTTGCTAAAGCTCTGCGATCGCGAACGAGCTACTGCGATCGCACTGAGTCCCTAACCTCACCCTTGCGATCGCGGACAGACACGTGCGGTCGCACAGGGTAATAACCCCCCCCCCCCAGGTTCTCCAACCACCTTTTTAGTCGGTNATGTAACTGGCCCCTCCACAAGGCTATTCAATCGCGACTCTACCTATGTGATCGCATAGTGTAAAACACCAGACACCAGAAATATCATTTTACACCAGAAATCTTCCTAAGTTTTGCTCTCCGGCACCTACCTGAATCTCACCCGAGCCCTCGGGACTCAAAACCAAAAGTGCACACAATCTCAAAAACATCATACGAAATTGTTCGAGCAATAAAATCACCAAATTAACATCAAAGACCACGAATTAAACCTCAAAATCTATAAAAATTCTCCAGAACTTCTTAAGCTTCAAATTTTCCATTTTTAGTCCGAATCACGTCAAACTAAGTTCGTTACTTACCAAATTTCACAGATAACTCATATAAAACATATTGAACCTGTTCCAGGCTCCGGAACCATGATATGGGCCCGATATCTTAGGTTTCACATCAAATCCCATTTTCAAAAACTTTTATATTTTTCAGAAAATAACTTTCTTTAAAAATTCATTTCTCGGACTTGGGACCTCTAAATTCGATTTCGGGCATACGCCCAAGTCTCATATTTTCCTACGGACCCTCCGGGACCGTCAAATCACGCGTCCGGATCCGTTTACCAAAAATGTTGACCAATGTCAACTTTATTCAAATAATTATTATGAAAACATCATTTTATCAATTTTCCACATAACGACTTCCCGGCTACGCGCCCGTGCTGCGCACGCACATTGAGGTGAGATAAAAGGAGGCTTTCCTGACCTCGGGACACTGATTTAGCTAAAATTATACGAGATGACCTTTTGGGTCATCACATTTATAATGTTAAATAATTATTTTAAATCATTTACATATACAAATGACATTCTTATCATTTATTAATTATTTTTAAATTATTTTATTAGTTTAATTGGGTATTTAAAACATAGCCCCTTTTTTAATTGATTTTGTTTTGCACCTACCCAGCCCAATACTAAGCAGCCCAATTACCTTAACCCAATTACCCCAGACCCATACCCATCCAAATAACCCGCCCGACGATTAAACTCTAATCCTAGTCGTTGATCTCAGAAAATCAACGGCCCTAAATCACTCACCCCTTTTTATAATACCAAACACCCCTAAACCCTAAATCATTTCACGCACCCGCCGTTCTCTAATCCTCTTATCTCTCACCCCCTCCCCTCTCAAACCTTGACCCGCCGTCATCTCTTCCCCTTCAATTCCGGCTAGAAATGGAATCATCTCTTGATTCCTTGCCTTATTTAGCCTTACACTTTACCTACTACCCGTCTTTGATGTTACTTGACTTATTTGCCTCAAATGGAAAGTGTATCTCAAGAGACTCGAACCAGATCTGGTTCAAAATCTCTCATATTTTGCCAATTTCCGTCTGTGTTCATCCCAATACCTTTGAGTACAAATATTTTTCGTATCTTTTAGTTAGGGATTTGGATATCTGGTTCAAACTAGATTTTGGTTCATTCTGGTTCGCTTTAATGTTATTATTTATCTTGTCACTCACGAATATGTATATTTTGGTTGAATCTTTCACTTACCCTAAAATATGGGTTCAGATCTTTCCAGATCTGAAACAATTTCTATTTTTGTTTTAGTATTTTTCCTTTAATGTGCAGTACCTCCATCTCTATGTTTATAGTTTCTTCACTATTTCTGACCGATCTTATTTACCCTTAAATTAGGGTTTTGATTTTAACATATTTTTTGCCAAAAATGTTTTTCCTTATTTATTTTCGACTGATTTTACTTACTCTAATTTCTGCCTATTTTACTTATACTAAAATTTAGGGTTTTTCGATATTTAATTATTTTTCCTTTAAATGTTTCCATTTATCTGTCTTTGTGGTTCTTGTCGTTAGTTATTGACTAATTTTATTTACCCCAAAATTAAGACTTTGAAATCCTTACTAAGATTCTGGTCTTCCTTTTTTGTATAATACTGGTATTTCCTTTTTCGATTTACATGTTCTTGGCTTATTTGGTACGGCATGTGATTGTAATTTATTCTACTTCCCCTAACCTATATAGTACTGGCCAGAATTGATACTATGTGATTGAAGTTGACTCCATATATATCCTAGAATTATTTCTTTGCCTTATTTTATCTGGTACCTGACCGCTTATTGATTCCATATAAAGCTTTCCCTAAATTAAGTGGTACTTGCGTGATTTTATGCTATTATGTCCTGTTAATTGATTGAAGCCGACTCTAAATGATTTTGAAGTTATTCTCACACCTTATTTGTGTAGGACTGATTCATTACCCTATTTGTATACCTCATTGAATACTATTTAAACCCCTTCCTCATTTCCTTTAGACAAGACTCGAATCTTGTTATTCTCACAAAAACTTAAGCTCTCTTTGTTCTCTCTTGTTCTGATTTCTGTACTAAGTGGTTACTATTTGGCCGGATGAAAGACAAGGCCAAATTACTCTGGCATTTAACTACTATTTCACCTTTACTTGCTTTCTTCTCAACTGGTATGCCTTAAACTTTGCAATTCCATTCTCTATGCTTTGCTCGACTAGTCTGTTTCAATCCTTAGAATGATTATGTCTTTTATATGATTACATGATCTCATTTAGTAACACTGTTAACTTAAGACTAAGTTATTTCAAATAATGTGAATCCTTTCCTAAGTTAGTTTCAGGTTTAGTCTATTTCTTTTTCTGAACTTTGCAAGATACTATAAGCATGTAACCAAAATATGTTTGTTGCTTAACTCATATGTCATGTCTGTTTAATTCCGATGTTTCTGCCTAATTTCTTCTGTGATGTCACGACCCGAAATCCCACCTTCGGGCCATGACTGCGTCTAACGTTGAACCCGCTAGACAAGCCAACATTTGAACTAAATAAAACTCATTAACAACTAAAGCGAACAAGATAACTAAAGCATCGATGGCCCACAATATGAAGGTTAACAGATTACCAAAAATAATATAGCAACTTAGAAATAAAACCCATATACAAATCCCAGAACTAGTGTCACATACTCACGAACTGTCTCAGAGATTACTAAAAACAAAGGTCAAAAAATAAGTACATATGACTGTCTTTGAACTATAAGATAAGACAGAGCTGAAAGTGAAGGGTAGAAGGTGACGCCAAGGCCCACGAACGTCTGCGGGTCTACCTCGATGTCTCCTGTATGAACTGATGGAATGCTCCGATCGTCAGTGACCACCGGGTCCGGCTGCGTAGTCTGCACAACATAAAGAAGTGCAGGTGTAGCATCAGTACAACCGACCCCATGTACTGAGTAAGTGCCGAGCCTAACCTCGGCGAAGTAGTGACGAGGCTAGGACCGACAACAATATATGTACCTGTGCAATTCTATATAATAACAGGAGAATATCGACGGAAATAAGCAAGTAAGACAGATTCGGGGAGAACATGATGGGGGTAACAGGGGCAACAAAATGCTAACACGGTAGAACAAGGTAATAACTGAATGTAAAGGTAAAAGCAGGAATTTAATTTCTCAAAACAGATAATGAACAGCAAAAGGCACGACATGTCCCCTCGTGCATAACCTCACAATCACTCGGCACCGAATGTCCCCTCGTGCGTAAATAGTAACACTCGGCACGGAATGTCCCCTCGTGCAATAAATAATCAACGATCAACACGACGTGTCCCCTCGTGTGATAAATAATAAACAATCAGCACGGCATGTCCCCTAGTGTGATAAATAATAAACGATCAACACGACATGTCCCCTCGTGTGATAAATAACAAACAATCAGCA
>MDKH01037715.1:0-15205 GCA_005239495.1 Nicotiana undulata
CTAGCGGGTTCAACGTTAGACGCAGTCATGGCCCGAAGGTGGGATTTCGGGTCGTGACATCTTTGCATTATATTTTGTTGCTTGAAGCCATTAGTTCTTCTTAGTAATATAAAGAGGCTAGTTGAATTGTTGATTAAACTTAGTTATGAGAATAATCGAGAGAGGTTATCCTAAAGACCAATCCACTACTAATTCCTTCATATATTAACCGATCTTAAATTAGTCCATCTTGTGAGTTTGGGACTTAATCAAGAGAGGACTTTCTACTAAATAGTTGAATCAATAACCAAGTGAATTCGAGAGACTCACTTGAGCATTAGGAGTTTATCTAGAGTTAGATTCCAAAACATTTATCTCGCACCTATCCTATTGACCCTATTTTCTCCCAATTGATATCCTTCTTTGCTTATTACTTGCGTTGTTTGTCACTAGATAGTTTAGACTCTTAGTTAATTTTAGTTTAAATCACATAATTCTAAACTCTTAGTTAATTTTAGTTTAAATCACATAATTCTAAATTGTTGATCATATTGGATAGCAATCGAGCTATAACTACGAAAATATTGTTTAACTCCAATCCCTGTGGATACGATATTATATTTTACTATATTCGACTAGCGAGCATATTTAAGTGTTTGTTTTGTGCTCGTCAGGTCCATGTTAATTTTCAGAAAGTCTAAACGTGAATTTTTAAAGAAAACTTGATTTTTGATCTTTAAAATGGCTACAGTTGATCGCGGACAATATTTTTGGTAAACGACCTCGAATATGTATGTTGATTATTTTTGCAGGTTCGTATGGTGATGCATGTTTGGTTGGGTCCTAGGTGACCCGAGGGTGTGTCGGCGTTTGTTGTTGAAACTAGAAATTTGAAGTATGAACTTTGAAGCTTTTTGGGTTTTGGTGTTTGATTCTTGAATTTAGATGTTATTTTGATGATTTAAGCCTACAGATGAGTTTGTATGATGTTTTTATACTATTGTAAATGTTTGGATTGGAGCCCGAGGGGCTCGGGTGAATTCTGGATGAGTTTCAGAATATTTTGGCAAAGTAGGGAGTTTTTGGTGGTGCAGACCTCGCATTTGTGAGGGTCTGTTTACAAATGCAAGCTCGTATTTGGAGTGCTAGCTCGCATTTGCGATGCTGGGTAGGGGCAAGTTAGTTTTGCATTTGTGAAGCTCTGCTTGCTTTTGCGATGTGGTGGACTTTAAAATTGTGAGACTTATGTCACAATTGCAGCATTGGAGTGTAGCGGGATAGTTTCACATTTACGAAGATTTGTTCTCCTTTGCGGTGCGGTCCTTCGCAAATGTGAAGGCTTAATCACATTTGTGACATTAGAGAGGTTTTGGTACTGTTTGCATTTGTGATCAGTTGTTCGCTTTTGCATCATCGTAATTGCGAACAAGAGTTCGTACTTGCGATGCCCGCAACTTGGTAAAAGGTTGGGATTTCGGGACCTAGCTCATTTTACTCAATTTTTTAGACCTAGACTCCATATAGAGGCAATTTTAGAGAGCAATTTCTTCCCATATAGAGGCAATTGGTTAAGGCTTGTTCTAAAGGGAAAGTCGTGTTGAATTTATGATCTTATTCTGGAAAGAGGTAAGTATGGTAGTCAGCCTTTATTTAAGGGAAATAGGATATGACTGATCTATTTGCTATATGGTTTATATGTGGCGGTGACGTATATGCAAGACGACGACTGTATATATATTTTGTCATGGGTATAAGCATGTGGGGTGTTCTAGCTTATTTCATGCCTTAAATTATACCATGTCTTTCCTTATTTTGTCCTTTATTATGTGCCCTTATATGATACATGTATTCATGACACATACATGCCTTCACTTGTTAACTGCCTTCAATTATTACAAGATTATGTTGGCCTATGCTTTAATTCAATGTATGCCTTACTAGTTACATGCCCTTTTCTGTTATTAGATAGATGCTTTACCTGCTTTATGTCCTTATTTTCCTTATTGTCTTTAAGTGTTCCTTTTTACTATATTGTAAAATGTTGCATTGCGTGACCTTTGTTTGTTTTTGTGTTCAACTTATCTAAGTCTTGTTGGTATATATTGTGATGCTAGCTCTTGAAAATTGCACTATTTGACCTTCCTTGTTCTTGCACATATTTCCTTGGGGATTTATGCATTGCAGTTCCCTTTAACTATGTTTTGAGGCTTGTCGTGTTGGTTGTTACCGAGAGTAACAACCGACCAGTTATTTTGTATATTTGAGCCCCATTTCCCCTTTTGATGTTTTTCGTATGTGTATTTGTTATTTTATGACTTGCGGGGATAGTCGGGTTAGTTTCGGGGAGGTTTTGAAATGACTTGGATCCTTTAGTTCTTGTTTTACAAGCTTAAGTTGGAAATGTTGACAGAGGTTTGACTTTTGTAAAAACGACCCTGGAACAGTGTTGTGATGGCTCCAATAGGTTAGTATACTGATTTTGGACTTAGGAATATGTCCGAAATCGATTTCAGAGGTTCTTAGGTTGATTTGGCTTGTTTTGCTGAAAGTTGGCAATTTGAAGGTTTAGCAATTTCTTAAGTTTGACCGTAGGTTAACTTTATGGCTGTCAGATTTGGATTGTGATTTCGGGACTTGGAATAGGTTCATTTTATTATTTGGAACTTATCTGCAAAATTTGTTGTCAGCCCGAGTTGGTTTGATAGGAACCAGATGTATGATTGTGTTCAACCAATTCTTGAGTTCATTGTATTTTTTGGTGTATGATTCATGGTTCTGGATGTTTTATTGGTGTTTTGATTGCGCGAATGATTTCTTAGGATGGTTTTAGACTTGTGTGAATTTTTGGTGTGGAGTCTCGAGGGCTCGGATGAGTTTTGGACGTGTTTCGGGTTGTTATTGGCTTGTTTCTCCGGAGCTGGTGTGCTGCAGTTATCGCACATGCGAGTACCCGTTCGCATCTGCGGTCACTGCTTTTTCAATTAATTATCACATTTGCTAATGGGTTAGAGGGCCAATGGACTTCGCATTTGCGAAGCCAGCCTCGCAAATGCGATAGGGAGTTGGGATGTGACATTTCGCATTTGTGACCATTTAGGCCGCTTTTGCAAATGGGATGACTTCGCAAATGCTAAGTCAGTGTCGCATTTATGACATCCCCAGGGATCTGCATGCATCGCTTTTGCGATAGATTTTCCGAATTTGCGAGGTTCAGATTTGTGAACCCCACGTTGCATTTATGAGACCTGCAGGTGAACAAAATAATGTGATTTTAGGACTTAGCTTCATTTATCATATTTTAGAACATAGAATCGGTAGGAGGTGATTTTTAGGAGATATCTTCACATACAACTATTGGGTACGTGGTCTTGATCAAATTTTATTTATATTACATGATTATTTATGAGATTTAACATCTAATCCATGGAATTTGGATAGACTTTTTGGAAAAATTTGACTATGTTTTCAAAAATAAAAATTTGAGATTTGAGAGTCGAATTGAACTCGAATTAGAAAAAAATACATATATGACTCGTGGGGTTATGGATAGTCAGATCTATTCTTGGTCTCGAGTTTTGACCGGGCGGGCTTGGGGTTGATTTTTATCTAAAGATCTTAACCTTAATTATCGGAATTAGTTTTTCTTGTGTTGTTCGATGATATTCAGTCATTTTATTAGATTTGAGTTGGGCGCGGGCAAATTTTAAAGGGAACCCTATTTTTGAGTGTTGATTTGGCCTAGTTGAGGTAAGTATTTTACCTAACTTTGTGTGTGGGAACTTCCTTGTAGGATTTGGTCTAATTGCATTAGTTGAATTATGTCACATGAAGTGACGAGTATGTGCACGAGCTTATATGTGGTAATTGACCGATTAAGATTTATATGCATTTAATTGAAGTTGTTATTACATGAAATTTTTTCATTGTTGAGTTTTCTCTTCCGTTTCATTGTGTTGTTCTTGAAATTCTGGTGTACATTATTGTTGAGCAGTGTGCTTTGTGTTGAGGTGATATTTGTATTGTTGTTTTGGAATTTTTGTGGCATATGGGCACGTGTGGTTCCTGTTGATTGTTGCAATGTGATGAGATGCACATGCAACAACATAATGGCGGTGATATTGATGCGCATACGGCGTGATAAAGGGGTTTATACGCGTGTTGCTAGTAAGGGAAATTACTTCATTTTAAGCACAAGTGGCGAGATAAGAGGGCTATAGTGTGTGAAGCTATTTCGGGGAAAAATATTTTAAAATAAATATAAGGCTCACCTGGCGTTATAAGGAAGATTTATGATTTCTGACTTGTGATTGTGATTATGAGGTGTGGTACCTCGGGGTGATTCATGTTGTACTCGTCTGTTACAACTTGAATCTCGTCACTACTCCACAGAGGTTAGTATTGATACTTACTGGGTTTCGATTGTGGTGTAATCATACTACTCTTCTGCATATTCTGTACAGATCCAGTTACCTCTGAGCGTGCCGGACATTAGCTAGCTGCTTTCGACATTTGCTGGGGAGACTCCACGGTATACCTGCCATTACACTACAAGACTTAGAGTCACCTTGTGTTGTTTACCTTGCAAATTTTTATTTTCATTCCAAAATAGTTGTTGTATTTGAGATTTTAGCTTACTCTTAGTGGTACTTATGACTCCGTATTACCAGTACTGGGGACGTATGACTATTGTTCAGATTCGGCTTTGTTATGTCATTTATCAGTTTACCTTAATGGCTAAGTTGTTCATTTCTGTTAAATCTAAACATATGTTAGGCTTATCTAGTCTTAGAGACTAGGTTACATCACAATCCTAAAGGTGGAATTTTAGGGTCGTGACGCTGAGAATTTTCAAATGAACTGAACTATTGGGATGGGGTAATGTGCCACAACAGTAATGTGATATTAGGACCAGGTTGTGCACTGTAACGATATGGTACTTGTCAGTATTAATGGGATCGGGTTGTGCGCCGCAATAGAAAGGATGTCTTGTAGTTATTCTTGGTTTTTATACTCCCTATCGTGTTATGGTATAATGCTATGATGTGATTATATTCTGGGTCCCTCTGTCATCTATTTTTTGTTATGTTCATTATGTAGTTACCCTGTCTCTATATCATTATTATTTTTCTACTTATTACTCGTATAGGTTTTGTAACGATCCGACTGGTTGTTTTGAGTATTGTAGCCTCGTTCCCCTATTTATTGCTTATTATATGTTCATTTATGGTCATGTGACTTGCCGGGGTGGTTGGTTTGGTTCCGTAGATATTGTGGAATGAATTAGGACACTTAGTCCCAAGGGTAGGAAGTCTAAGTTGAAAGAGTTGACCAGATATTGACTTATGTGTAAACGACACTGGAACAAAGTTTTGATGGTTTTGATAACTCCGTATGGTGATTATGGAGTTAAGAGTGTGTCAGTGTATCGATTTGTAGGTCAGTAGGTGGTTTTGGTTTGAATTGGCGAAAGTTGGAAATTTGAAGGTTTGGAGAGTTGAGAAGTGTACCCGAGAGTTGATTTTATTGATATCGGGCTTTGGTTTTGATTCCAGGAGTTGGAATCGGTACGTTGTGTCATATATAACTTGTGTGCAAAATTTGAGGTCAATCGGAGTTGATTTGATATGTTTCAGCATCGAATGTAGAATTTGGAAGTCCATTAGTTTTAATAGGTTTGAATTAGGATGTGATTCGCGTTCTTGATGTTGTTGGACGTGATTCTAGGCTTCGAATAATTTTGTATCCTATTTTAGGAGGTGTTGGTATGTTTGCATCGGGTCCCGGGGGCCTCGGGTATGATTCAGATTGAAATTAAATTGAGTTATTGGACTTATGCATTTTTTTTGCTATGATATGATCTGGTGAAATCGCACCTACGAGAATGGGGCCGCAAAAGCGGCCAAGGGGTCGCAGAAGCGGCCAAGGGGTCGCAGAAGCGGCTCTAAGTGAAGTTGGGGTGTTGCGTAGGTGCGAGGAAGATTCCACATATGCGAGCTTGCAAATGCGAGAGAATGGTCGCGGAAGCGGATTATGCGAGAGGTAGAAGCTTTCCGAAGAAGCGGAGTCTTGCGCGCAGGTGCGCCTCTTCAGGAGCGGAGTCTTTCCCGAAGATGCAAAAGTAGGGGGCCTTAAGGGAAACAGTAGAAGCCGAATTTGGGCCCCACCTACGGGACCGTAGAAGCGGTTAAGTGAATCGCAGGTTCAAGATGCCTGGACAGAAGATATAATCAAGGGTTGGAGTCTTTTCTTCATTTTTGGACTTTGCAAGCTCAGCTACTGGCGATCTTTGAGAGGAGTTTCACTAGATTTCAACAGGTAAGAAACTTTTAATCATTTTTATTCTTTAATATTTAATGCCCATTGATTTCTTTACCTAGATTATGTGTTTTAAGGTGAAATTTTGGGGAATTTGGACTAGGGATTTGAGAGTATGATTTGATGGTTTGAGGGTCGACATGTCGGAATTGGATGATTTTGGTACAGCTGGACTCCTTATTAATGGGTGTTCGAATTTTGTGAATTTCGTCGGGTTCGGAGGCATGGGCCTGGGGTTGACCTTTTGAATTTTGTTAAAGAATCCTGCTTTATCGTATGAGATCGATTCTTGTAGTTTGTATTGATTATATTGAGTTGTTTGTGACTAAATTTGAGTCATTCAGAGGCCGATTTTTGAGGCAAGGGTTTGTTGGAGCATTGAGTTGCTCACTTTGAGATAAGTAACACTTCTAAACTTGGTACGGAGAGTATGAACCCCCTGAAATTCGTGTTATATGGTTGATGTTAAGGTGACACATGCTAGGTGATGGGAGTGTGGATGTGCACCATGGTAATTATGACTCATTTGATTCTATGGTACCGTATAGTTACCTAATCTTGTTTCTATCCATATAACTTCTACGTGTTGAGTTGTGGTTCATGTTACAAAATCAGGTTTAGGCTATGTGCTTATCCTGTTAGGACCTACCAAGTTCATTACTGTTGTTGAGTTATTTGCTTAAGTTGCCATTTTGTAGTCAGTCATATTCATTCATTTGCATATCATATATCAGGCCCTGTTATCATTCACTTTTACATCATGTTATCATTGTTTGGGCTGAGTGGCATGAGATATGTGAGCCCATGAGACCGGAGAGAGTAATGAATGAATTGGGGCCCGAGAGCCGTGTTGTGAGTGATTTATATCTATCATTATTATTATGGAATAGGCAGCATGCCATATTAGCTTTATATCTATCACTATTGTTATGGACCGGGTTGCACGCCACAATAGGCTTTATTGGCTTTATATTCGCGCTAAGGTAGGATCCGCCCATCGGAGTATGACATACAAGCAGTGAGCGCGGGTACAATATAGTGCTAAGTGGTTGTGTGTGATGAGTGGAGTTTTGGCATACATATTGAGTGTTCTTAGAGTTTGAGTTCCTGAGATTATCATTGTGATGCATTATATTGACATGCATATTTGACTTGTAGGCACATAGGCGGGGCTAGGATTTCAAGCTTATGGGTTCGAAATTCTAATCATTAAAAGTTGATGGGTTCTAAATTAATCATTTATACATATTCAATGAATTTTATAAGAAAAATACAAGGTTCGAATCAAAGTTACTGGGTTCGGCCGAACCCGATCCCGACACTTTACCTCCGCCACTGAGTAGGCATAGGGATGTAACATTCCTCATGCTAGTTGTACTTGGCATATTTTATCAGTGTTGAGCTTAAGTTGTTGAACTTGAAAGCATGCCTAAATTTATGTATCGTGTACAAGTTGACTATGGAAGTTCTCTGTGTTACTACTGTCATTATCTTATTATATTTGTGTTACCATTATTTTGATTCAGACTCTATCTTTCTGAGCTTGTCACTGCTTTCAGCCCAAGGTTAGCCCAGTTACTTATTGAGTACATTGGGTTGGTTGTACTTATACTACACTCTACACTTCATGTGCAGATCTAGGTATATCAGGACACTGCGGTTGCTACTTGTGCAGTATCTGCTCAGAGACTATTACGGTAGCTGCTATGACGCCCGCGAACCTCGACTCTCATTCCTTTCAGTTTATTCAGCACCGTTCTATTTTCCAAACAATTGTATTAGAGATTTAGACCGTGTTGACACTTATTAGCTCATATACTCGGTGACATCAGAATTTTTTTGGGATTTGTTGTCGTTGAGTTTAAGTTATTTATGAGAGTTTCTTTCACATTTGAACTTGTTAAAAATCATATTTTTTAATTCAAATGCGTAGTTATTATGTGATTTTCAGCTTGCCTACTAATGTGATATGCACCATCATGACAGGTTGGGATTTGGGTTGTGACACGTTTATAGTGAGTATCTTGCGATAGCCTCGTTACTACCTCGTCGAGGTTAGACTCGATACTTACAAAGTACATGGGATTGGTTGTTCTCATACTACACTTCTACACTTCTTGTGGAGATCCCGGTGTTGGTCCAAGTGGCTTTCAGAGGTGATATCTCGGACCCATATATGTAGTATTCTAATAACTAATGCACTCTGTGACACCATATCTTGTGTGGTTATGTAAAAGGCGTATTGTATTGATTTATTATCATATGTATCTGAGTTACTTTTGTTCTATCTCAATATGTTGTTATATGTTAGGCTAGCCCCTTATTTCTTGTTCAGTGTTAGCTTGCCTAGCGAGCAGTATTAGGTGTCATTGTCACGACCCGAATTCCCAACCTTAGGGATCGTGATGGCGCCTAACACCACACTTGCTAGGCAAGCCAATGTTAGAAATCTATTTACTAATTTCCTTAATTAATTGCTTAAGAATAAATACATAAATTCAAGATAAACTTAACTAAAATAATTCCCAACTACATTAAAATAAAATAAAAATAATAACCAATTAAATAAAACGAACCACGAACTAACTATATAAATAACTCTAAAACTACCCCAGGGTTTGGTGTCATAATCCACGAACTACTACAGAATACTACAAATAATGGTTGAAAGAAATAGTGTAACTATTCTGAATACTATAAAATAGTGTATGTAAATTAGGAGAAGACTCCCGGAATCTGCGAACGTCGGCAGATGTACCTCGTGTCTCCAAATGAATCGGGTGGTCATCCTGGAATCCTCTATTGCTGACTAGTACCTGGATCTGTGCAAAAGAGCACAGAGTGTAGTATCAGTACAACTGACCTCATGTACTGAGTAAGTGCCGAGCCTAACCTCGGTGAAGTAGTGACGAGGCTAAGTTGGGCTTCAACAATATAATCGATAACAACAATAAATAATAGAGCCAGAAAGAAATCAAAACAAATAAATAAATAAGTGCTGCAACAAAATAACATAACTCAGCTATAACCAATTCCCAAATAACTCTTCACAGTTCCAAACTTTAACTTTGAATAAAAATAGTACTGAAATATTTAAAGAGTAGTAAAATAGACATTTTAACTTTTCAAAAAATTTATTTTCCTTTTCTTTAAAGAAAATCAGTAAAATATAAATGTCCTCCCTTATCGCTCCTTGTTGCAGCGTGCAACCCGCTCCCACCTGTCCTCCCGTATTGCTCCTCCCTAAAATATCACCCCAGTTACTCTTGTTGCGGCGTGCAACCCGATCCCACCTGTCCACCCTTATCACTCCTTATTGCGGCGTGCAACCCGCTCCCACCAAATATATTATATAAGTTTAGTTAAGATTACACAATTCAGGCCAAGCCTTTCACAATACTTTTGTCTCAACAATTATAAATAACAGACTGTATTTTTCTTTTAACTGCATCAATAACCTCAAAGTCATGAAACCAACAGGAATATCAAATATAAACACCTTCAATTCATAAATTATACCAAACCTCTCAACCATGTTTATATCACCAGGAAACCAACTCAACCCATCAATACTCTTTCCAAATAGTCACGACAATAACTAACAACAATTCAACAAGGCCAAATAGTCATAGAAACAATAATGAACATACAACAGTTAAGACAATGATCAAATAAGTGGGGAACGGGAAATGGGATCATGTTTAGCAAACAATTTGGGTGGTGCATAGATACTCGTCACCACACCTATACACCACGCCCATGCATTTCACATAACAAACATGTGGGGAGTCCTATTCCCTCAAGAAAAAGTTAGACCAAACACTTACCTCAAATTCACAGGTCACTCACTTCTCAATTATTGCTTTTCCTTTTGAATTCACCTCTAACTTGCTCGAATCTAATCAAATTTAACTTAATATCATTAACTAATTCTAAAGGAAGTAACTTTATTGAAAAATAAAAAATTTCCTAAGTTTCTCAAAAAAAGTGAAAACCCGACCCCGGGCCCGCTTGGTCTAAACTCGGGGTTTGGACCAATTTACGATTACCCACTCACCCACGAACCCAAATATGCTATTAGTTTTGAAATATGACCTTAATTTGATATAAAAATTTGATTTTTACAAAACTCCCTAATTCTACCCAAATCCTAGATTTTTTACCATGAAAATTCTTTGTTTTTGCTTTAAAAGTGATGCAAAATAGTAAGGAATTGAAAGAACAAGGTTTGGAATTGATTACCTATGAATTGGGGATGAAGATTGTTGAAGAAAACTCGTTTTTAGGGCTGGAACCTCGAAAAATTGGAGAAGAAAGGGTTCTGCCCGTTTTTAACTGGTATTTATATTAGCTGCGCTAAGCAACTGTGCGATCGCGGATAAAGAGGTGCGATCGCACAGAGTAAGGGAAAATTGTGCAGTGCGTTCGCATGGGGAGGGGTGCGATCGCACAGGTTATTGGGTTTCCCTCCCCTGGGCCAAAATTTTGCTCAGCGCGTTTGCACTGTATGGCCTACGTTCGCACAGTAGGGTCCAGGTTGTGCTTCGCGATCGCACCCTTAGTTGTGCGTTCGCACAGTGTTCCAAACAGGCCTCCAACTTTACTCTGTGCGATCGCGGACTTTCCTATGCGATCGCACAGGACAAAATACCTGGACACCAAAAACAATAAAACCAGCAGTTCTTTCAAGTGAAAAAACATCCCGTGGCCTACCCGAAACTCACCCGAGCCCTCGGGGATCCAAACAAATCATGCATGCAAGTCTAAAAACATCATTTGGACTTGCTCGTGCGATAAAATCATGAAAATAACATGTAAATCTATGAATTAAACCTCAAAACTCATCATTTCAACAAGAACTCTTAAAGTTCATAATTTCTCAACCTGATGTCCGAATCACGTCAAACGAACTCCATTTTTCACTAAATTTCACAGTTAACCTCTAAATATCATAACAAAGCTGTATCGGGATCCGGAATCAAAATACGGACCCGATACCAATGATTTTTAGCATTATTGCTTTTCTTTAATTCATGAACATTTCAGCAAAACAATTTCTTTAAAAAATCGATTTCTAAGGCTTGGGACCTCGGAATTCATTTCCGGGCATACGCCCGAGTCCCATATTTTACTGCGGACCTCCCGGGATTGTCGGAACACGGATCTGGGTCCTTTTACTCAAAATGTTGAC
Source organism: Nicotiana undulata (assembly GCA_005239495.1). Lineage (NCBI taxonomy): Eukaryota > Viridiplantae > Streptophyta > Magnoliopsida > Solanales > Solanaceae > Nicotiana > Nicotiana undulata. The sequence goes on from MDKH01037715.1 coordinate 11,486, forward strand.
CAAAGTCAACTTTTATCAAATGTAAATTCTAAAAATCACTATTTCTCATATTTTCACTTAAAAGCTTTCCGGTTTCACGCCCGGATTGTGCACGTAAATCGAGGTATTTTATTTTAGTCTTTTTATGGCTATTAAACATGTAACGGAGTCAAATTTTATAAAATGACCCCTTGGGTCATCATAATCTCCACCTCTAAAACACACGTTCGTCCTCGAACGGACATAGAAAATTACCTGAAGTGGCAAACAAGTGTGGATATCTACTCTTCATGTCTTACTCAGACTCCCAAGTAGATGCCTCAACGGGCTGGCCTCTCCACTGCACTCGAACTGAAGGAAAACTTTTAGATCTCAATTGGCGAACCTGCCGGTCTAAAATCGCTACCGGCTCCTCCTCATAAGTCAAGTCTTTGTCCAATTGGACAGAGCTGAAATCTAACACGTGGGACGAGTCACCATGATATTTCCGGAGCATAGACACATGGAATACCAGATGAACTGAGGATAACCCTAGAGGCAATGCAAGTCTGTAAGCTACCTCCCCTACCTTATCAAGAATCTCAAACGGCTCGATATACCTAGGGATCAACTAGCCCTTCTTCCCAAACCTCATAACGCCCTTCATGGGCGACACACGAAGCAATACTCTCTCTCCAACCATGAATACTACATTACGGACCTTACGATTGGCATAACTCTTTTGCCTAGACTGAGATGCACAAAGTCTCTCCTGAATAATCTTGACCTTATCTAAGGCCTCCTGAACCAAGTCGGTACCCAACAACCGAGCCTCTCCTAGCTCCAACCATCGAACTGGAGATCGGCACCGTCTACCATATAACGCCTCATAAGGAGTTATCTGAATGTTTGACTGATAACTATTATTTTAGGCAAACTACGAACGGCAAGAACTGATCCCATGAGCCTCCAAAGTCAATAACACAAGCACAGAGCATGTCCTCCAATATCTGAATGGTACGCTCAGACTGCCTGTCAATCTGAGGGTGAAATGCTGTACTCAACTCTACTCGGGTGCCCAATTCACACTGAACTGCCCTCCAGAAGTGCGAAGTAAATTGCGTACCCCGATCAAAAATGATAGACACGGGCACCCCATGAAGGCGAACAATCTCCCGAATATACAACTCAGCCAACCGCTCTGAAGTATAAGTACTAGCCACTGGAATGAAGTGTGCTGACTTAGTCGCCTATCCACAATAACCCAAACTGCATCGAATTTCCTCTGAGTCCATGGGAGCCCAACAACGAAGTCCATAGTGATACGCTCCCACTTCCACTCAGGAATCTCTATCTGCTGAAGCAAACCACCAGGTGTCTGATGCTCATACTATACCTGCTGACAATTTAAACAACAAGCCACATACGCCACGATGTCCTTTTTCATCCTTCTCCACCAATAATGTTGCTTCAAATCTTGGTACATTTTTGCTGCACCTGGGTGAATAGAATACTTGGAGCTGTGAGCCTCCTCAAGGATCAACTCATGGAGGCCATCAACATTAGGCACACAAAACCTACCTTGCATCCTCAAAACGCCATCATCTCCAACTGTAACCTGCTTGGCATCACCGTGCCGAACCGTGTCTCTAAGGACCGCCAAATGTGGCGCATCTTCATGTCGCTCTCGGATACGATCAATCAGAGAAGACCGAGCAACAGTATAAGCTAGGACACTGCTGGGAGAAATATCCAACCTCATGAACTGATTAGCCAAAGTCTGAATGTCTGAAGCCAACGGTCTCTTGCCAACTGGGATATACGCAAGACTGCCCATACTCACTGCCTTTCTACTCAATGCATCGGCCACCACATTGGCCTTCCCCGGGTGATACAATATAGTGACATCATAATCTTTTAACAACTCTAACCACCTCCGCTGCCTCAAATTTAGATCTTTCTGCTTGAATAAGTACCGGAGGCTGCGATGGTCAATAAAAATCTCACACGACACGCCATAAAGATAATGCCTCCAAATTTTCAAAGCATGTACAATAGCTGCCAACTCTAAATCATGAACAGGGTAATTCTTGTCATGGACTTTCAACTGACGAGACGTATATGCGATCACCCTGCCATCCTGTATCAACACGGCTCTAAGGCCAACTCGAGAAGCATCACAATACACCATGAAAAAACCCAAATCGGATGGTAACACCAACACCGGTGCTGAAGTCAAGGTTGTCTTAAGCTTCTGAAAGTTTGCCTCGCACTCATCTGACCATGTAAATAGGGCACCTTTCTGAGTCAATTTAATCATTGGGGCTGCTATGGATGAAAACCCTCCACAAAACGACGGTAGTAACCGGCCAAACCTAAGAAACTTCTAATCTCCATGGCTGGGTGGGTATAGGCCAGTTCTTGACTGCCGCTATCTTCTTAGGATCAACCTGAATACCCTCAGCCGATAAGATATGACCCAAAAAGGCTACTGAATCTAACCAGAACTCACATTTAGAAAACTTAGCATACAACTAATTATCCCTCAAAGTCTGGAGTGTTATACGGAGATGCTGCTCATGCTCTTCCCGACTGCGGGAATATATAAGAATGTCATCAATGAACACGATCACAAAAGAGTCCAGATGTGGATTGAAAACTCGATTCATTAAGTCAATAAAGGCTGCTGGGGCATTAGTCAGCCTAAAAGACATAACAAAAAATTCATAGTGCCTATACCTCGTACGAAAGGTTGTCTTAGGGATATCGGACGCCCTAATCATCAATTGATGGTAGCCTAACCTCAAATCAATTTTCGAAAACACTCTAGCACCCTGAAGCTGATTAAATAGGTCATCAATCCTTGGAAACGGATATTTATTCTTGATAGTAACTTTATTCAGCTCCCTGTAGTCTATGCACATTCTCATTGGCCCATCTTTCATCTTTACAAACAAAATTGTTGCACCCCAAGGCGAGACACTGGGTCTTATGAAACCCTTATCTAGCAAATCTTGTAATTGTTCTTTCAATTCTTTCAATTCTGGTGGGGCCATCCGATATGGAAGAATGGAAATGGGCTGAGTGCCTGGAGCCACATCAATACAGAAATCAATATCCCTGTCGGGCGGCATACCCAGCAGTTCTGCAGGAAATACCTCAGGAAATTCACGCATGATAGGAACTGACTCTATAGAAGATACCTCAGCATCAGAATCACGAATATGAGCCAAATAAGCCAAACACCCTTTCTCAACCATGCGACGAGCCTTAGCATATGAAATTACCCGGCTGGGAGGATGACCAGGAGTCCCTTTCCATTCTAATCGAGGCAACCCCGGTAAGGCTAAAGTAACCTTCTTGGCGTGACAGTCTAAAATGTCATAATAGGGCGACAACCAATCCATGCCCAATATAATATCAAAGTCAACCATGTCTAGAAGTAAAAGATCAACATTAGTTTCAAGACCTTTGATGACTACCACGCACGAACGATATACTCAATCTACCCCAATAGCATCCCCCACCGGTGTAGACACAAAAACAGGAACACTCAAGGGATCACGGGCCACATTCAAATATGATGAAAAATAGGAGGAAACATACGAATAAGTAGACCCCGGATCAAACAAAACGGAAGCAACTCTATCACAAACTGAGATGATACCTGTAATTATAGCGTCAGAGGATTCTGCCTCGGGCCTAGCTGGAAAAGCATATAGTCAGGGCTGGGCCCCACCACCCTGAACCACACCTCTGGGA